>SNQJ01S0019480.1:16894-34376 GCA_010110895.2 Picea sitchensis | reverse complement strand
TCTGTTTGTTCTATTGGGACCTGGTGGTAGCCAGAGTTCAGATCAATCTTACTGAAGTATTTGGCCCTCATGAGCTGATCAAGGAGGTTTTTGATTTGGGGAATCGAGTACCGGTTCTTGATTGTGATTTTATTTAGGGCCCAATAGTCAATGCAGATTCACTAGGTCCTGTCTTTCTTCTGCACCAACATTATTGGGCTCCCACAAGGCGATGAGTTGATATAGATTCACCCATTTTGGAGAAGTTCTTTCATTTTCCACTTGATCTCCTCATTCTCTAATAGAAAGTGGCGGTAGACTGGCCAATTGGCTAGCAGTGCGCCAGGGGTCAAGTCGATGGGATGCTTGACCTGACAGTGTAGAGGTACCCTGGTAGGTGAGGAGATAATATCTTAATATTCTTCCATGACCTTATCCACTTACATCTACTATGTATAGAGGTCATCCGCAGAGGCCCTAGATGTGGCTGTGATCTTTAGCCCACTCTGAGAGTGAATCACGAAGAAGACAAAATTCTTGGTCTGAGAGATGACCTTGCTGCATTGCTTGGTAGATATCAATGAAATAACACTAGGTGGGACTACCTTGGGTATCCTGTACAATTGTTCAAAGTAATAATAAAACTGTGAGGCCTAGACTCATATACAACATGAAATTTCCATAAATAAGGTTGTCCCAAAAGAACATTATAGACTTTGAGAGGAGAAACATCACACAATACATTGTAATTGAAGGGCTTGATGTTGTACGATAGGTGACACTGTTGGATGATGCGGATATCGCTTCCTTGGCAGAGCCATCCAATGGTGTAGGGTTGTGGGTGTGGCGTTGTTGGTAGGGATAGATGCTTGATGACCTCTGTTGATATGAGGTTCTTTTGGATACCGCTGTCAACGATGAAGTGAAGTGAGGTGCCTTTCATACACTTCTATGAATGAAAAAGGTGCTCGCATTCCTATGGCTCGTTTGGTTCACCAGGATGGAGCTTGGTGGTAGCAACGATAGAACTAGGTTCCACATCAATGATCAATCTCCCCCTTTCTGGTTCTAACTCAGAGTCGGAACCGACATCTGATTCAGAGGATTTCACATCATCCACCAATGAATTCTTTAAGCATTAATCAACAGTGTTATGCCAAGGGCTCTTATGGAAGTCACACCACTTCCCGACATATTTCTTTTTATTTTTGGCGTCCTTCTTTGCTTGCGGCTTGGAATTGTTGTCTCGAGGCTGTCCATATTTACTTTGTCATTTTTTCTGTAGGTTGGGGACGCCCTTTCCTTTATTTTTTTGTGAGGGGTTCCCAGGCCCAAATTTTTGCGTCTTTTGTTTAATCTTCTGGTCGATTTTGATAGCATATCGGTAGGCCATGCCCAAGGACGAGATGTCCAGAAACTCCATTTCATCCTAGATGTATCTATGAAGACCACTGCTATACTTTAGCACTAGATGTCGCTCATAATATTTAATACCTATCTTGGTGCCCAAGGTATGGAAGATATTTGTGAACTTGGGCACTGTTTGGTCTCTTTCCTCTCGTAGTGTGGTCCATTTTGTACACAGGTTTTCATAACATACGGTAGGGTAGTATTGTTCATTAATAAAATCCTTGAAGGAATCCCAAGTGACCACGACTGTAAATAACGAGGGTTCCTCTATTTCCTTTTACTCATAGAAAGTTTCCCACCAATATTTGACATGGGGAACGACTTTGAGGAGCGCAAAAGTAATCTTTTCTCTATTCGAAAAGTTATGGAGAAAGAAATATTGTTCTAGTAGATTCAACCATTTGTCTACAACATGTGCGTCTATCTGAACTTCATATATAGAAATATCAAAGTTGATTTGTACATTGAAGGGGGCGACACCTCTGCTTGAGGAAGATGCGTCACCTGTTGGTAGTCGTCAAAGGATTTGTGCAAAACTATTCATCATCTCGTTCCTCCATTGTGTGAGGTATTCCTCAAGAAACATTTTGAAAGGATATCATGTCTTGCCATATTTTGTTTCTCCCACCATGAGAGGTCGCTTGGGCATGCAAGATATTTTTTCCTCAAGGGAAACAAGCTCGAGACCCAATTATTTGTAACTTGACCTCGTCGGAGACATGCATTAAAAATGACAAGGAGCAGACCACTCTGATACCACTCATCCAGATTTTATGAGCATAACAAAATGAATATAGATTATTATTAAAATATGCTTAACGCGGAATAATAGAGATACAATAAAACTGATTTCTATTCAATAAGGAAATAAGTTGAAACTGTAAAAGTTGAAACTATAAAATGCAGCGGAAAATAAGCTTGTTGGAATGGTGGCGACTTATCTTTGAGAAGAGATGTGATGAATGCCCTTTCTAGAAGATGATTACAATGAGGCTTTGAAGTCCTTTTGACAATAATCATGAATGCCAAAACTCTAGACATCCAAAAACCTAACCCTATGAGATGAAGCGCCAAAAGTCATGTGGGCCCCGTTGGGGTAAGTTAGTACATCAACTTCCTTGTTGGAATGGTGGCTTTACCTATCTTGAGAAGAGATGTGATGAATGCCCTTCTAGAAGATGATTACAATGAGGCTTTGAAGTCCTTTGACAATAATCATGAATGCCAAACTCTAGACATCCAAAACTCAACTCCTATGTGAGATGAAGCTCTTCAAAGTCATGTGGGTCTCCGCTAGTGTTAGCATCAACTCTGAGGTCTGAACTTACATACCATTCCATTTTAGGGCGATGATAACTCTTTGGAAATGTATCCTAGGAATACACATTTTCCATTAAAACTAACCATTCATTATTCTAACTGCATAGCCCTCGAAACCTTGCTTAGGGTCTCAAACGACTCCCTCGGAAGTTGGGGACCCAAAACTAGGAAAAAAATGCCAAACTTGAAAATCCACTAAAATGAACCAGCTGGAAAAGGTGGAGGCCACCAAAATCCATCTCCTCCTGATCATTTCATCACCATGCAAAACAATTCCTAGTAGTGGATCATTTCTGATCACCATAAAATCATGCAGTATGCAAGCATAGTATGCAAGTATATTACTGGTTGTTTGTTTGGATGGAGAAAATCATGCAGTATGCAAGCATAGTATGCAAGTATATTATTGGTTGTTTGTTTGGATGGAGAAAATCATGCAGTATGCAAGATTACATTGGTAATGTACATTTTTCTTAAAATCAGATGCCTTCTTTTATTTATTGATATTATCATATTACGCTTTTATCATTTAAAAGAAATGAAATAACTTTAAATTTTATTTTAATAGAAATAATGGAAATAACACATACACATGGTGCATATCACTCACCCCCGACATGATCAATCCATACCGGAGTACATTCGCTTGTAGGAGGAGATTTTGCAATCCTATAAAGTTGACAAAATCCTACTGACAACCATAAATATGGCAATGATATTTTCCATGCGATGGGAGATGGGGTGTCAAAATAGGACTAATCACAACCATGAGGAAGTTAATGTGAGGTAGTGGTAATATCTGGCAGTACAATTCAATGGATCTAGTAGATGGCTCTTTTTATTCTTGTGCATAGATCTTACAAGGATTTACCTCCTTACTAAGGAAAATTCCTCATGGTAACAAATATTTTGACAAAGCACCACCTAACATGGCATTAGGAACATTTGAAGCACATTTGTTTGCGGCAAGGATGGTAATGAGGGATGTTTATTGACACAAGGCTTTATCAGAGCTATGCTAAAGTATTCATAAAGGAAAACTATGAATATGTGCGATCCAAAATAGATGTGAACAAGAAAATGATTGTAATACTGCCGCACTTAGTGATTTCAAGGTAACTATGTAAAAGGAAATGAAAAGTAAAGTGGAATAAGACAAAGGAGAAGGAATCGCGAGTTAATTGAAATAAAAAAATAGAATATGAGAGAAGAAGAGTGAGGGGAATGGGAACTAAAAGGTCACTCCCTTTGCCTTCCCATTATCACATCTCTCCCTATTTCTTCATGTACTTTCACTCTCAAAGAATCTTTTTTGGCTAGGAGGAGAAAATGAAAATAAAAAGGAGTTGTGTAAATTGTTGAATGACTCATAAACCTATAGGCCTCCTAGGAGATTGGTTCTAAATAGAAATTGAAAACCATTGAAAGTGGTTTTCCCATTTAGATTTCTAGGGTAAAAATATCTATGTATACATTCCAATTTGGTTTTTTGTGTGGATTTTTTTATTTATGCAATGGTTACATTCTACTAATTTAATTCCATTGTAAATTTTATGTGAAACATTGCTTTTCTTGTCTTCCACTCAACCTTTTTCTTTCCCACATCAGTCGGATATCCTAGACTATCCATTCAGATAAAGAATGAAATCAACTATGGAAAAGAAGAAGTTATTTCTCCACAACTCCTATTTTTAATTATGTTTCTATAATTTCCCCTATCGCTTAGTGTTTCCTCTTACCATTTCATTGAGCATTTGATATGAGCTACATATAGTATAAGTAAATAATCTTATCAAACATTTGGTTTGATATACCTCATTGATTTAGTATGAGAATTCTCCACCCCAAATCCATTTCACTGAACATTATGTAGCATTATATTATCACCCTTAAAATCCTTCATTGTAGCATTCATTGTTGGATTGAAATCATCATTTGGAGAGATATATCACTTGTTCTATTGGATAGTCTATGGTTGCAAATAAACAAATTCTCCCTTTGTTAGTGCTAAAACAATTATCCCTTTGTAAAAATTAAGGGTGTTACATCTAAGTGAACACCAATCAATGCACTTAATAGTCATTTACCCTACCTTCCCATGTTAGTCGTTATCTTTGTAAATAAGTTCTACCGAGGTGGATCAAATGATAGTAGAAGTTGAGGTGGATATTTAGATGGATATTCTTTAGATGATGAATGGATAATCACTAAGAATCGATAATATTTAGATGAAATCATAAAGGTTTAGTGTCATGTAAATGTACCATCAATTTTCTATCTAGTTGTTCGTGTAAGCAAGAGGGCAAGAATGATTCTGTCTTGGCGGTAAATTCAAGGTTAGACATGTAACTCCTTTTATTCTAAAAATGAATAAGACAACAAGAGATAAAAAACCTCAAGGAATGTGGTTTTCTCTGATTGGCTTCCATGGTAAAATCTGTGGTACGTGTGTTTTCTTTGTCATTTTACTCTTTGATTGAATTTTCTTGTCTCTTCTTCAGGTCATCAAAGCGCGTATAGAAGTGTTATGCATCTTTCAACATGTGGTATCAGATATTGGTTTAAAAAACCTTGGATCCGAGATAAAATCTAGGTTCAGTAAGAGCCGTAAGTCAAAAATATTTAAAGAATTGTGCTGTTGAATGGCTTAGCTCGGCGAATAGAGATCAAAAACGAATGGCCATTGAATTTTGAGCTTTGGAAGATTTAAATTGAAGATATCCTTGTAGATTGATGACAATGGAAAACAATATCCAAGTACCAAGGATGATGGGTATGTAGATAAATAGTTCGGAGAAACTCGAGAAGAGAAAGGGAGTATGATTCATTTTTCTTGCGATTCCTCGGTGATCATGCTAAAATATTTCCAAAATGAAGATTCAACCAAGAAACTACGACACATGTTGGGAAGGTTGTACTAGTAGAAATCCTTGGTAAACAAGTTGTTTCTCAGAAATAAATTGTATCTTCAGAGGATTACAGGCGCCTGGCGATTGAGCATTTAAATGTAAGCCTAATTAATATAAGTCGTGGCTTATCTTCTATGGATATTAAAAATAATTTATAAAGAGAAATGTATTAAATTCTATTATCTCTTTACGCTGTGATTCTCAATTGCTTAGTCATGGATATAAGGAGTAATAAAACCACATTAGATCTAGAAGATGTTTGTTGCATCTCTACCGTCGGAAGAAATGATATAAGAACATGGGAAGGATCAAACCCAAACATGTTTTAGTGGCGAGGTCAAAATCAGTGACATTGATGTTGAAAATTATTTGGTAGAAAGTTCAGTTTTAAGGGTAGTTCTAAATATCATGTTCATTCGACAAGAAGATGTTGTAAATATAGTAAAGTTGGGCATTTCAAAGGAAATGCAGTCGGTTGGCAATGGAATCTTGAAGATCCAACTAGGAACAATCGAATGAGTAGTGATGACTTATAAGGAGTGCTTATGTACCTAAAACGTACCAATACATGCCACGATTTCAAGACTTTGGTTGATTTGTTCATGAATCATATCATATGACACATATAGAATGGTTCCCAATATGAGCAATATGAAGGTTGAGTGATATTACGTTCTTGGGGACGACCGACAACCAAATAAGCGACGGGCAAGAGTTCTAATCGGATACCAGAGAGCTGGATGAGTAAACCTTCCGCGGTAAGCACATTCGAAAGGCCTAAAGAAACCTTATATTTGTTTAGCAGACATTGATGCGGGTGCGCCAGTAAAGGATTCATGCAAGATAAACTAAATGTGCTGGCGGTCTGGAAGGAAAGGATTTCAAATTTGGGTGTCCCTATATTAAAGCGATAGGAGGCTTCTAACTTGACTAGATGAAATAACATCATTTTTCTTGAAGTCAATTTTGACTTTTCACTTGGGCGTGAAAGGATTCAACCGACTCAAAAGAAGTCATCATAAGTTGACCCATTCATGCTGCAAGTGCCAAGAGGATGGGACACACCGGAGAGAAAAGGAATTGAGCTGGCGTATAACAAAGGGTACTATCAAAGAATTTCCGAAATGCAATTTAGAAGTTGAATTTGTGAACATTGTTTATATGGAAAAACAAAGTCGGTGAGATTCCCATCTGGGTGACAAAGGAAAATGGACTTAGAATTGGGTTCCCCATGTAGGTGATGTTTAGCCATGTTTCGCCTCCTTCAATTCGTGGATCCTTGTGTTATGTATCCTTCATAGATTATTTCCAGGAAGACATGGATATATTTCTATGTGGGAGAAACCAGCTAGTTTTGGAGAAATTCAAAGATTTTAAACTTTGTAGAAAACCGCATAAGAAGACGGGCGCGTTGATAATCCAACAATGTGGTATTGGGTTGGGTCAAATGATTTCATCGCATTTACAAGAAGTAGTGGTATGGCATGCCACCACAAGATTCATATACCCCACAAATGTTCTATTGTTGAGTATTAAACAATAGAACAATGATGGTCAAGGCAGGAGCATGCTCAAGAGTCAACGCATAAGAACAGGCGCAGGTATCAAATATATCATAAAATATCTAGCATGGAATATGTCTCCCCATCGCCGATGTTAATTTACATGAATCCACACGAGGTATGGTTGGGTAAGAATTCTTCCGGCCACTCTCTAAAAGTATTTGGATGTGATGTATGCATGTTCTTAAGGAAAAGAGGAGAAAGTTGGGACAAGAAGTGGCACTAAATGTATTTTCATTCTGATACAGAGGGAATGAAAGTTGATGAAGATCCGGGATCCCACACTGGCGGGAAAATAGGTACAATCAAGATGTATTCGAGAAGTTGAAGCAGTTTGAACCTGGCGAAATTGCTTAGACCGGTAGCCTACCCCGTAGAGAAGGCAGCTCAGTCCTAGGAATGTAGAATATGATTCTGCATGAGTCGAGCGAAATCAAATAAGAGGGAACAACCAAACCGCCGGCAGAGACTACAAAGAGTAAGAAATTAGTCAGGCAGGTCTATCAATTTCATTCCATTATCTTCAGAATCACCACCTGGCCGGATGTCTAAGCTTGGCCTGGAGGAAGTAGAATCATCAGAGGGGAAAAACTAATAGATCTTTCATACCGGGAGAGGAATCCCTTGCAATAAAGAATGAGACACGGATTTGGCACCATCTAGGTGGAAGAAAATCCATCGACACAACAAATAGGGTATTCAAGAAGAGATGATGAATGCAACACATCGTTGAGAAACAAACCGAATTAGTAAGAAAAGATATTCCTGAGTCAAAGGAGCCACCTGGATATTCTTTTCCCACAAGTTTCAAAATTAAATCTATTTAGGAGTACTAATGTCTATGATTGCTTACCAATCAAAGCAAAATGTAAGGATGTAAAGAAAACATTCCTACATAGGGACTTGGAAGAGGAAATCTACATGAAAACAACCTCAAGGATTTAGAGTAAAGGGAAAGAAAGATTTGAAAAGTAAACTGAAAACATTCATTTATGGTCTAAAGAAATCACCAAGGATGGCGTTCTCAAAAAGTTCAACACATACATCCTTAGTTTGGTATTTGTGAGAAGAAAATCTAATAACTACATATATCCCAAAGAAGAAGGTGGGTTTACAGATGTAGCATTCTATGTCGACATGTTGTCGATTAAAATCAACATGATGCAATAGAGGAGTAAGGAAGAGGAAACTATCCTCCAGTTCACGAAGGATCTCAGCTTTAAAAAAACTTCCTTATGGGAATGGATATTAAGAGAGATCGAGAAACTATAAAGATTTGGTTGAACCAAAAAAAGTATATTTAAACAATCTTGAAACTAACATGAAGAACAAAACCTGAAGGTGCCAATTCCTCGCGGGATAAGTATTAACTCCTAACAAGGTCCAAGGACATGGAGGAAATAGAGGATGTGACACATGTTCCCTATGCTATTATTGGTATTCTATCATGATGGTCCTAGACTGACTAATACTGGTCCATGTAGTGGGAGGTTGAGTAGATACATACCACAATTGGGAAGGAGCACCGGACAACTATCAAGAGAGTATTCAAGTATTTGGGTGGCACAAAATATTATTCTATATGCTACCAAGGAAACCTGAGGTGAAAGTGAATTAAATGTACATGGATTTTAATTCCATTTAATGGGCGAGGATTTGGATCGACCCGAGGTCAACCAAAGGATATGTGTCTCGAAATGTTCGGAGAAATCAGTTACTGAAAGACATGTGGTCAGCCCCATCGAAAACATAAGCTGAATTACGGAAGTCCCCTCATGGAAGAAAAGAAGCAATGTGGTTGCAGTTGCCTTTGTTTAGAATCGGGCTTGAGCATGAGCCAAGGAAGATAAGCTGAGATAAATAAAGCGCACCATTTCAGGAAAGTTAACCCATCTCATTATCTCTAAGACTAAGAACAGATGTACATTACCATTTCGCGGAGACATGGTGGACGTAAATAAGGTGTTGTTGAGAAAAGCAGACACATTGAAAACATATAGCAGACTCCTCCTAAGTTAAAGAGTTCTATGAAGTTATCTTGATGCATAAAGGCAATGGGAATTACTTCCTTGGGTTTGTGAACCAGTGTTCATAGGTTGTCTCATGGTTTCAACAAAGAAACAACAAGTGGGATAATGTTCGGTTATATTCTTTATAGTGAAAGTTCATTCGAGGTGGATTACTAATGTACCAAATACACTGCTTCCATCGAGGTATTAACAAAAAATCTGTTGAAGTTCGAGGCGGTTCCACATGGTAAAGAAATAGACAAAAACTCGAAGAGTTCAATTGAAAAGAGGTCAATAGGTGGGAGTGTGGACAAGGCATGTTGTAATACTCCAAAACTAATCTTAATCTTATATGATGAATGGCTAATCGCCAAGAATCAATAATATTTAGATGAAATTGTAAGTTGTTGGTCGTGTAGATGTAAGACGAATTGGATACAAGTTTGTTCTTTTGTAAGAAATAGGTTATGATTTCAATTGTTTCTTAGGTGTGGGACTGTTAGACATGTAATCTTTTATTCAATGAATAAGACAACAAGAGAGAAGAATTCTCAAGGAATGTTGGTTTTCCTGGGTTTGGTTTCCAGGGTAAAATATATGTGTATTGTGTTTGCTTTTTCATTTACTCTCTTGATTAAATATTTCTTCCTCCTTTATGCTAGGTTTAGCTGGAAGTGTTCCTCATTTCCCTATCATCCCATGGCCTAATTCTCTTGAAAAATTATTGAAGTGAAACATAGTTTGTCAATTGTTCTTAGTCTTTTTTTTTGTGGAAACTAATTGCATGTTGAAAACTATTTAGATTGAGGTCACTGGGCATACACAGTTAGGCATTTTGTATGGGTAGGTGTATGGTGTTTTGTTGGCCAACGTCACATCAAATCCCAACTTGAATACATATTGAATTAATTATTGTTGATTAATTGAAATACAACAAAGTAATAATCAACATAGAGGTTAAAGCCACCATGAATAACAAAGTTCTATCTCATTGAATTTTCCATTAGAGTTGGCCATTACCATTGATTATTTATAAACTATGAATGCATCTAGATTTCCCCCCATGGATTTGTTTCTTTGGGCATTGTTTTTGGTCAATTGGAGCAATGCTAATGCATGACATTTTACACAATTAATAACTCATAATGCTCCACAAGAACAATAAAACAAAAAATAATTATAGAATACTATTGATTCAAATTGTGAATTTAGCATTGATAGATCAAGCTTGATTCTAATTTCTAGAGAAATTGAAAAGTAAAAGAAGCTTTGCGCTTAATTCTAATGTTAAATTATAGTGAATACAAAATTGTGAAACCATATTTAAATTATAGCTGCAACATTTTTGATGGTTTAATGTGATATAAGTCTCTTGTTTATGATTCATAAGGTATCACAAAATTTGAATCCTTGACCATGATGCAACTGCTAGAAACTTGTAGAGCTAGCACGAGTAAAGAAAATAGAGAGATATTGGAATACCTGCATGTTGTTAATGTTCAACTTCAAGAAGAGAAAAGAACTTGAAGGAAGAAAATATCCAAATGTTTATCTAAAGGATGAGAGAGATGGAGAAGAGCCTCGATATTTCCTACAAGGTATTGGGGGGTATAATAAGGGGTATCTAGTAAAAATGGTTTCTTATTATTATTGGAAAGGTTTATTGGGTTCAACAAAATGATATTGGGAGGTATTTATTAATATCTAGTGAAATTTGGGGTAATATTTAATATCCCATGAACATGTGTTGTGTCATGTGTTCATGGAGTGAATACCACATGATAATGACTGAGACAACTCTAGTAAGTTAATCTTCCAAAGAAATTTCTCAAGAGCATCTTGGTGAATTTGAAAAGCATACTAGAGGGATTGGATCAAAATTGTTTTAGTAGATAGTATGTGATAGACAATCGATATGAAAGAGAAGTCAAGGCATCCTAAGCCCCATTATAGCTTAACAAAGGGTCAAACATGAAGGCTTGGGTTTTTCTGGATGAGAGGAAAACGCCATGAAAACTGATATCACATTTGTGAGGGAAAAAGACATGGAAAAATTGGCTTGCTCATCAAAAGAAAGAGAAACAATACACAAAGGTGGAAACCCACTACCGCGTCATCCTTCTTTGGGTTGATTACAAAAGGGTAGTGATGAGAAGAGTTGGGTGCCATTTATCCTACACCTACACCAAAAGAATAAGTAAGCAACAGCCAAGAAGAAGAATCACAGATATGCATCACATAAGGCATCCCTTGTTTTTCATTTCTACAAGAAGAAAATCCATAACACTTTCAACTGGCTCTAAGAAGTTAGAGGCATGTTCATTTTGTGGGAAGAAAGGTCATCTTGAGACATATTACTAGGAGAAGAAAGACACATGCCACAATCCTAAATGGTTTTGGAGGAAGAATGGAAAGTAGAATTTCCCAATCCAACAATGAACTTAGAGGTACATTGAGAGGAGGAGTATGTCAAAGATTCCATGTAAAGGAAGAATAAATTTTTCCACCACTGCCAATTGAGTGGACATTGGGAGGTAAAGTGTTGGCGACTTCATCCAAAGATTCACCCCAAGAACCGCACAACCAAGATATGAGTGTGGAAATTGAAGCCTAATATAGATAAAGAACTCACTACATCTCCAACCCAAGAAGCAGAAGTAATCAAAAGATTTATAACATCACAAGAGGTTAGCATCACCATCAAAGAGGACAACAAGTTGATGTCAACAAACCACAAGCCCATTCCAATTGTTACCTTCAATATTCTAGAAGAAGTTTACCTCATGGAGAAGTATCAAAGATCGATGTAGGAAGGTCAATGACAATCCCTCATCATTGTACTGACTAAGACATGATTTGAGAGACACACCATGAATAGATAATTTGAGAAATGAAATTGTTGTAGAGATGGAGTGCTTGTAAGCATGTGCAAACATCATAGAGTTGTTTACATGTTGGGAAGCCACTAGTTCTAGTACAAGAAGGTAAAAACTGTTTCTTTTTGTGGGGTTATTGCATGAGGGTATAGTTGTTGATATTTCACTAAAAAAACATAGAAAAACATTCAACTTGGCTTCATTCACTTAAAATATGGACCATCTCCAAGTTTGAGAGATATGGGAATGAATGTTGATTCCAGAGTTTATATCTAGAGTCAATGAGTAGACTTCTACATTGCAGGAATAAGTGATCCGGGAACCAAATATGAAGGCATCGCCATAATATAATCTAGTAGATAGAACCATGAGCCAGAGTCAAAGTTGTAGCCAGGGGCCAATGTCAAATCCATGTTCTAGAGAAGTAGACAAAAGGCACATTGATCTAGAGAAGTTTCCTCTAAGATTTTGGATACCAAAAATCCTCTCAATGGGGAAGTGTTATATGAAATGGATCCATACAAGAGAATGGTTGTAAGACTCAATATTTGTGAGGATAATTCAATTATTAATGAAGGTTAGTGAATATTTGAAATACAACGCAAAGTAAAATGGAATAAGACAAAGGAGAAGAAAACATGAATTAATTAAAATAAAATAAAAAAGAATAGGAGAGGATAAGAGAGAGAGGAATGAGAACTAAAATATCAATCCCTTGGCCTTCCCATTATCCCATATCTCCCTATCTCTTCATGTACTTTCACTCTCAAAGGGTCTTTTGGCTAGGGGAAGAGAACGCAAAGGACAAAGGAATTGTGTAAATTGTTAAATGAGTCATAATCCTACCAATTACATTGTAAACCAAATATTTTCAAATACTGATCAACCATTCTATGTTGGTTTTCCAATTTGGGTTTCTAGGGTAAACAATATTTTTGTACATTGTGATTTGTTTTTTTGTGTGGATTTTTTACTTTTTGAATGATCATGTTCTACTAATTTAATTCCATTGTAAATATTTTGTGAAATGTTGCTTCTCTTTTCTACCACTCATCCTTTTTATTTCCCACATCTACAATATATCCTAGACCATCCATTTAGATAAAGAATGAAATCAAGGATGGGGAAGATAGAGTTTTTTCTCCACAACTTCTATTTTTAATTGTGTTGCTAAAATTTGCCCTATCGCTCAACTTTTCTTCTTACCATTTCATTGATCATTTGATATGAAATACATATAGTATAAATAATAATCTTATCAATTCTTTAGTTTTGATATCCTCATTGATTTCTTTAGTATGAGAACTAGTGTAGCATCCCCATCATTGAACTAGGCCATGCCACACAAAATTTATGTCTTTGATACAATTTAATTAATAACATGATCTGCATATGCTCAAAATTAGGAAATTTAACAACATACATTTCATGCATAAACAAGTATAATAAAACATGAGGAATTTATATAAACATTCACAATGTAAACAACATAAAAAAACACCGACAAAATAACACTCATATTTTTAATAATCCACCAAATGCGTGCAGACCTCAGACTTTCCTCCTAGTCATAGACTATGTTGCTCATAAAATATTAGAAGTAGGTCACCCCTAAGCTGAGACTAGAAACCCCACAAGGGAAGGCTTCCTAAGATAGAATAAGGTCTAACCAACACAATAAATTTCAGGTCAAGCTGCCAAATGCTACAACTAGCCTACAACCTCTCATTTCCCACAACCTATCCCACCCTAGAAAGTTTGCCCCTTATTTGCTCAACTATACATTGGTTTCCCCACTTCCCTTACATGGCTTCAACAACATGCTGCACAAAAAGTCTTAGATACTTCTAGCTATTTCCCGATTCATATTTTATGAGAAGAACGAAATGAATACTAATTATTATTAAAGGATGCTTCATACAAAATAACATAGATACAATAAAATGGGTTTCTACTCAATAAGGAAATAAGCTGAAATTGTAAAATGCAGTGGAAAATAATCTTGTTGGAATGGTGGCAGCTTATCTCTGAGAAGAGATGTGACGACTGTGCTCATTCGCCAAAACATGATTAAAATGAGGCTATGAAGGCCTTTTGACAATAAGAATGAATGCCAAAAACATATAGATCCAAAAACCTAACCCTAGGAGATGACGCGCCAAAATTCATGTGGACCCTGTTGGGGTAAGTTAGTACATCAACTTCCCGGGGTCATAACTTTTGCATACCATCTTCATTTTAGGCGCACGATAGCCCATTGGAAAGGTATATCCGAGGAATACACATTTTTCCAGTACAGTTTGACTCTGTCCACAATGTAACTATGGAGATTCATAAAAACATTGTTTAGGGCCTCAAAATGGCCCCAGAAGTCAGGGACCCAAAAAATAGGAAAAAACTACCAAATTGGAAAAATTCCAAAATGAACCAGTTGGAATAGGTGAGAGGTTACCGACATCCATATGGATCAATAATCCCCAATTAGGAATAAATGGTCTCCATTGCATTGATTTACCCCATTAGATGAGGAAAGTTCTGTTGAATTTGGCCCTTGGTGAGCCACTTGCCTTGGTGCAGGAGCTGCCCTACTTTGACAACTCGACAAAGCTTGATCCTTTGCTGTCGAGTGACCTTGACCTATGTGTCCACAATATGATCATGAGATTCTTGTTGCATGCATTCAGGGTTGAAATTTGTTGGTGTCAATTGTTCTACTATCTATGAGGTGTCCAATAATGGTGGGAAATATGGTCGAAAGAGAGCCACATTGAACACTCGGTGTAGGCCAACGAAAGGGGGAATGTTGTGCACAAAAGCATTGTCACCCACAACCTTGGTGATGGTGTAAGGTACATAACAGAGTGTGTGAAGCTTCTTATGGGGCCTTGTAAGGTGTTCTTTTTACAATTGCAACCAAACTTTGTCTCCCACATGAAACTTATGTGGCACCCGATGTTGATCATGGCCCTGCTTGTACTCGGCATTGGATTTCTATAAAATATCCTGAACATATTGGCGGATGTGATGGATCCTCTCAATGAACCAGGTGTCTTTGTCAAATTTAGTTGGAATAGGGGATGAGTCAGCTGAGGTGGCCATAAGGGGTAGTGAAACATCCATGCGACCCAATGGTTGAAATCCCAACCCCACCTGAAAGGGGTTGTGGCTAGTTGAGCTATGTAGGGATCGATTGTAACTATGTTGAACATAGGGAAGACTCTCATCCCATGTGCGGAGGTTCTTGGAATTGTACATGCGTAGGATATGCATGATCATCTGATTGATGACCTCAATTTGGCCATCTATCTGGGGGTGGAAAGTAGTGGATTTGGTGAGCTTGGTGTCCAATAATGATCAGAGGCTCGACCAGAATGTCCTGAGGAATTGAATGTCCCAATATAAGAAAATGGTTTGTGGGATTCCAAAATGTACCCATACTCATTCAAACAAGAGCTTGACAGTGGCCTCTATATGATGCTCTTCTTACAGGCGGCCAAAATCACCAACTTGGAAAAGCGATCAACAACCACAAAAACAAAGTCATTTCCCCTCTTGGTGGACGAAAGGCTAGACATGTAGTCCATTAATATGGATTCCCATGGCCTGTCAGGAGTAGGAAAAGGGGTGTACATGCCCTATTTATTAGTGGTCAGTTTGGAAATAGCACAGGAAGTGCATGACCTAATATACTTTCCCATATCCTATCGAAGTTTTGGCCAGTATAAATGTTTTTTCAATACTTCCAGTGTATTTTCGAAACCAAAGTGTCCTGCCACCCGAATGTAGTGGGCTTCCAAAATCATCTTCGCTCACTCACTTGATGGAATGCAGAGATGGCCCAGATGGCACAAAAACCTGTCCTAAAGATGGAAATTATAGAAAACTGAGTTTGCGCCTAATATTTGGTAGGTGGTGGTGAAGTCAGGGTTTTTCACATAGAGTTGGGGCCATCCTGAAGTCTCAGGGTCGCAAGAGTCTAGCATCATGGTGAGTTCCACGATTGGAGATCAGTTGAGGCAATCAATGAATCAATTGGTACTTGTTTTATACTTGATGTTGAGGTGGAATTGTTGCAAGTATGTATACCACTTCTGATGGAAATCATTCTACAATTTTCCTTGTGTCTACCTGAACTGCAGTGGCTTATGATCAGTGTGGATGATTATCTCCTTCCCAAGAATGTAATGTCTCCATTGGCGCAAGGCTTTCAAAATGGAGTACATTTATTTTTCGTAAGTAGGGTACTTACGGACAACATATGATAGTGTTTCACTATGATAGGCCACAGGGTGGTCGTGTTGAGTGAGAATGATGCCCACAACATAGTCTGAAGCATCTATCTCGATCTCAAAGGGATACTGCAGGTACAATAATGAAAGTATTGGGGATGAGCAAAAGCGTTGCTTCAAATCATATAACTCTTGTTGTTGGGACAAGCCCTACATAATTTTTTCCTTACCACCACCTTTGGTTACTTGGTTGAGGGCCCATGCAATATGGGGGAATCCCAACATGGACCTACAATAGAAATTGGCAAGGCCCAAGAAGATCCAAAGTTGTGTGAGTGTAGTTGGGGCTGGTCAGTCTTAGATGACTTGGATCTTGGTTGGATTCACATGTACACCATGCTGATAAATGATGTAGCCCAGGTAATGGACCATGTCTATGTCAAAGGAGCATTTTTACAAGTTGGCATATAGCTTGTGCTACCACAGGGTGTGTAAACCCTGCTGAATATGTTGCAAGTGTTCCACCCAAGTCTTGTTGTAGATGAGAATGTCATCTAGATACACCATTACAAAATTATTGGTGAAAGGTCGTAGGATATCGTCCATCATCCTCACGAAAGTGGCTAGAGAATTTTTCAAACTGAAGGGCATGACCATCCATTCAAAAAGGCCTTTTTTTGACTTGAAGGCGATCTTCCATACATCTATCTATTCTATTGGGACCTGGTGGTAGCCGGACTTTAGATCAATATTACTAAAGTATTTGGCTCTCATGAGCTGATCAAGGAGGTTTTTGATTTGGGGAATTAGGTACCGGTTCTTGATTGTGATTTTATTTAGGGCCCAGTAGTCAACGCAGAGTCGCCAGGTCCTGTCTTTCTTCTGCACCAGCACAATTAGGCTCCCACAAGGCAATGAGTTGAGATAGATTCACCCCTTTTGGAGAAGTTCTTGGATGTTCCACTTGATCTCCTGATTCTCTAACAGAAAGTGGCGGTAGACTAGCCAATTGGCTAATAGTGCGCCAGGGGTCAGGTCGATGGGATGCTTGACCTAACAGTGTAGAGGTACCCTGGTAGGTGAGGAGATAATATCTTAATATTCTTCCATGACCGTATCCACTTACTTCTACTATGTATAGAGGTCGGCCGCGGAGGCCTTAGATGTGGCTGTGATCTTTCGCCCACT
>SNQJ01S0019480.1:0-16844 GCA_010110895.2 Picea sitchensis | reverse complement strand
AAAATAAAAAAGAATAGGAGAGGATAAGAGAGAGAGGAATGAGAACTAAAATATCAATCCCTTGGCCTTCCCATTATCCCATATCTCCCTATCTCTTCATGTACTTTCACTCTCAAAGGGTCTTTTGGCTAGGGGAAGAGAACACAAAGGACAAAGGAGTTGTGTAAATTGTTAAATGAGTCATAATCCCACCAATTACATTGTAAACCAAATATTGTCAAATAGAGACTGATCAACCATTCTATGTTGGTTTTCCAATTTGGGTTTCTAGGGTAAACAATATTTTCGTACATTGTGATTTGTTTTTTTGTGTGGATTTTTTACTTTTTGAATGATCATGTTCTACTAATTTAATTCCATTGTAAATATTTTGTGAAATGTTGCTTCTCTTGTCTACCACTCATCCTTTTTATTTCCCACATCTACAATATATCCTAGACCATCCATTTAGATAAAGAATGAAATCAATGATGGGGAAGATAGAGTTTTTTCTCCACAACTTCTATTTTTAATTGTGTTGCTAAAATTTCCCCTATCGCTCAACTTTTCTTCTTACCATTTCATTGATCATTTGATATGAAATACATATAGTATAAGTAATAATCTTATCAATTCTTTAGTTTTGATATCCTCATTGATTCCTTTAGTATGAGAACTAGTGTAGCATCCCCATCCTTGAACTAGGCCATGCCACACAAAATTTATGTCTTTGATACAATTTAATTAATAACATGATCTGCATATGCTCAAAATTAGGAAATTTAACAACATACATTTCATGCATAAACAAGTATAATAAAACATGTAGAATTTATATAAACATTCACAATGTAAACAACATAAAAAAACATCGACAAAATAACACTCATATTTTTAATAATTCACCAAATGCATGCAGACCTCAGACTTTCCTCCTAGTCATAGACTATCTTGCTCATAAAATCTTAGAAGTAGGTCACCCCTAAGCTGAGACTAGAAACTCCACAAGGGAGGGCTTCCTAAGATAGAATAAGGTCTAACCAACACAATAAAATTCAGGTCAAGCTGCCAAATGCTACAACTAGCCTACAACCTCTCATTTCCCACAACCTATCCCACCCTAGAAAGTTTGCCCCTTATTTTCTCAACTATACTTTGGTTTCCCCACTTCCCTTACATGGCTTCAAAAACATGCTGCACAAAAAGTCTTAGATACTTCTAGCTATTTCCTGATTTAGATTTTATGAGAAGAACGAAATGAATACTAATTATTATTAAAGGATGCTTAATACAGAATAACATAGATACAATAAAATGGGTTTCTACTCAATAAGGAAATAAGATGAAACTGTAAAATGCAGTGGAAAATAATCTTGTTGGAATGGTGGCAGCTTATCTCTGAGAAGAGATGTGACGACTGTGCTCATTCACCAAAAGATGATTAAAATGAGGCTATGAAGGCCTTTTGACAATAAGAATGAATGCCAAAAACATATACATCCAAAAACCTAACCCTAGGAGATGACGCGCCAAAATTCATATGGACCCTGTTGGGGTAAGTTAGTACATCAACTTCCCGGGGTCGTAACTTTTGCATACCATCTTCATTTTAGGCTCACGATAGCCCATTGGAAAGGTATATCCGAGGAATACACATTTTTCCAGTACAATTTGACTCTGTCCACAATGTAACTATGGAGATTCATAAAAACATTGTTTAGGGCCTCAAAATGGCCCCAGAAGTCAGGGACCCAAAAAATAGGAAAAAACTACCAAATTGGAAAAATTCCAAAATGAACCAGTTGGAATAGGTGGGAGGTGACCGAAATTCATATAGATCAATAATCCCCCCTTAGGAATAAATGGTCTCCATTGCGTTGATTTCCCCCATTAGATGAGGAAAGTTCTGTTGAATTTGGCCCTTGGTGAGCCACTTGCCTTGGTGCAGGAGCTGCCCTACTTTGACAACTTGACAAAGCTTGATCCTTTGCTATCAAGTGACCTTGACCTATGTGTCCACAATATGATCATGAGATTCCTGTTGCATGCATTCAGGGTTGAAATTTGTTGGTGTCAATTGTTCTACTATCTATGAGGTGTCCAATAATGGTGGGAAATATGGTCGAAAGAGAGCCACATTGAACACTCGGTGTAGGCCAAGGAAAGGGGGAATGTTGTGCACAAAAGCATTGTCACCCACAACCTTGGTGATGGTGTAAGGTACATAACAGAGTGTGTGAAGCTTCTTATGGGGCCTTGTAAGGTGTTCTTTTTACAATTGCAACCAAACTTTGTCTTCCACATGAAACTTATGTGGCACCCGATGTTGATCATGGCGCTGCTTGTACTCGGCATTGGATTTCTATAAAATATCCTGAAAATATTGGCAGATGTGATGGATCCTTTCAATGAACCAGGTGTCTTTGTCAAATTTAGTTGGAATAGGGGATGAGTTAGCTGAGGTGGCCATAAGGGGTAGTGAAACATCCATGCGACCCAATGGTTGAAATCCCAACCCCACCTAAAAGGGGTTGTGGCCAGTTGAGTTATGTAGGGATCGATTGTAACTATGTTGAACATAGGGAAGACTCTCATCCCATGTGCGGAGGTTCTTGGAATTGTACATGCGTAGGATATGCACAATCATCCGATTGATGACCTCAATTTGGCCATCTGTCTGGGGGTGGAAAGTAGTGGATTTGGTGAGCTTGGTGTCCAATAATGATCAGAGGCTCGACCAGAATGTGTTGAGGAATTGAATGTCCCAATCTAAGAAAATGGTTTGTGGGATTCCAAAATGTACCCATACTCATTCAAACAAGAGCTTGACAGTGGCCTCTATATGATGCTCTTCTTACAGGCGGCCAAAATCACCAACTTGGAAAAGAGATCAACAACCACAAAAAAAAATTCATTTCCCCTCCCGGTGGACGAAAGGCTAGACATGTAGTCCATTAATATGGATTCCCATGGCCTGTCAAGAGTAGGAAAAGGGGTGTACATGCCCTATTTATTAGTGGTCAGTTTGGAAATAGCACAGGAAGTGCATGACCTAATATACTTTCCCATATCCTATCGAAGTTTTGGCCAGTAGAAATGTTTTTGCTATACTTCCAGTGTCTTTTCGAAACCAAAGTGTCCTACCACCCGAATGTAGTGGGCTTCCAAAATCATCTTCGCTCACTCACTTGATGGAATACAGAGATGGCCCAGATGGCACAACAACCTGTCCTGAAGATGGAAATTATAGAAAACTGAGTTTGCGCCCAATATTTGGTAGGTGGTGGTGAAGTCAGGGTTTTTCACATAGAGTTGGGGCCATCCTGAAGTCTCAGGGTCGCAAGAGTCTAGCATCGTGGTGAGTTCCGCGATTGGAGGTCAGTTGAGGCAATCAATGAATCAATTGGTACTTCTTGTTTTATACTTGATGTTGAGGTGGAACTGTTGCAAGTATGTATACCACTTCTGATGGAAATCATTCTACAATTTTCCTTATGTCTACCTGAACTGCAGTGGCTTATGATCAGTGTGGATGATTATCTCCTTCCCAAGAATGTAATGTGTCCATTGGCGCAAGGCTTTCAAAATGGAGTACATTTATTTTTCGTAAGTAGGGTACTTACGGACAACATATGATAGTGTCTCACTATGATAGGCCACATGGTGGTCGTGTTGAGTGAGAATGATGCCCACAACATAGTCTGAAGCATCTATCTCGATCTCAAAGGGATACTGTAGGTCCAATAATGAAAGTATTGGGGCTGAGCAAAAGCGTTGCTTCAAATCATATAACTCTTGTTGTTGGGACAAGCCCTACATAATTTTTTCCTTACCACCACCTTTGGTTACTTGGTTGAGGGCCCATGCAATATGGGAGAATCCCAACATGAACCTACAATAGAAATTGGCAAGGCCGAAGAAGATCCAAAGTTGTGTGAGTGTAGTTGGGGCTGGTCAGTCACAGATGACTTGGATCTTGGTTGGATTCACATGTACACCATGCTGATAAATGATGTAGCCTAGGTAATGGACCATGTCTATGTCAAAGGAGCATTTTTACAAGTTGGCATATAGCTTGTGTTACCACAGGGTGTGTAAACCCTGCTGAATATGTTGCAAGTGTTCCACCCAAGTCTTGTTTTAGATGAGGATGTCATCTAGATACACCATTACAAAATTATTGGTGAAAGGTCGTAGGATATCGTCCATAATCCTCATGAAAGTGGCTAGAGAATTTTTCAAACTGAAGGGCATGACCATCCATTCAAAAAGGCCTTCTTTTGACTTGAAGGCGATCTTCCATACATCTGTCTGTTCTATTGGGACCTGGTGGTAGCCGGACTTTAGATCAATATTACTGAAGTATTTGGCTCTCATGAGCTGATCAAGGAGGTTTTTGATTTGGGGAATCGGGTACCAGTTCTTGATTGTGATTTTATTTAGGGCCCAATAGTCAACGCAGAGTCGCCAGGTCTTGTCTTTCTTCTGCACCAGCACGATTAGGCTCCCACAAGGCAATGAGTTGAGATAGATTCACCCCTTTTGGAGAAGTTCTTGGATGTGCCACTTGATCTCCTGATTCTCTAACATAAAGTGGCGGTAGACTAGCCAATTGGCTAATAGTGCGTTAGGGGTCAGGTCGATGGGATGCTTGACCTAACAGTGTAGAGGTACCTTGGTAGGTGAGGAGATAATATCTTAATATTCTTCCATGACCGTATCCACTTACTTCTACTATGTATAGAGGCCGGCCGCGGAGGCCTTAGATGTGGCTGTGATCTTTCGTCCACTCTGAGAGTGAATCATGAAGAAGACAAAATTCTCTGTCTGAGATATGACCTTTCTGCATTGCTTGGTAGATATCAATGAAATAACACTAGGTGGGACTGCCTTGGGTATCCTGTACAATTTATTGTTCAATGTAATAATAAAACTGTGAGGCCTAGACTCATATACAAAATGAAATTTCCATAAATAAGGTTGTCCCAAAAGAACATTATAGACTTTGAGAGGAGAAACATCACACAATACATTGTATTTGAAGGGCTTGATGTTGTACAATAGGTGACACTGTTGGATGATGTGGATATTGCTTCCTTGGCGGAGCCATCCAATGGTGTAGGGTTGTGGGTGCGACGTTGTTGGTAGGGATAGTTGCTTGATGACCTCTGTTGAGATGAGGTTCTTCTGGATACTGTTGTCAATGATGAAGTGAAGCGAGGTGCCTTTCATCCACTTCTATGAATGAAAAAGGTGCTCGCATTCCCATGGCTCATTTGGTTCACCAGGATGGAGCTTGGTGGTAACAACGGTAGAACTAGGTTCCAAATCAACGATCAATCTCCCCCTTTCTGGTTTTGACTCAGAGTCGGAACTGACATATGATTCAAAGGATTTCACATCATCCACCAACAAATTCTTTAAGCGTTAATCAACAGTGTTATGCCAAGGGCTATTATGGAAGTCACACCACTCCTCGATATATTTCTTTTTATTTTCGGTGTCCTTCTTTGCTTGCATCTTGGAATCGTTGTCTTGAGGCTGTCCATATATTCTCTGTCATTTTTTCTGCAGGTTGGGGATGACCTTTCCTTTATTTTGCTGTGAGGGGTTCCCAGGCCCAAATTTTTGCATCTTTTGTTTAATATTCTGCTCGATTTTGATAGCATATTAGTAGGCTGTGCCCAAGGACGAGATGTCCAAAAAATCCATTTCATCCTAGATGTATATATGAAGACCACCGCTATACTTTAGCACTAGATGCCGCTCATAATATTTAATACCTATCCTGGTGCGCAAGGTATGGAAGTTATTTGTGAACTCGGGCATTTTTTGGTCTCTTTCCTCTCATAGTGTGGTCCATTTTGTACACAGGTTTTCATAACTTACGATAGGGTAGTATTGTTCCTTAATAAAATCCCTAAAGGAATACCAAGTGACCATGACTGTAAATAATGAGGGTTCCTCTATTTCCTTTTACTCAGAGAAAGTTTCCCACCAATATTTGACATGGGGAACGGATTTGAGGAGCGCAAAAGTAATCTTTTCTCTATTTGAAAAGTTATGGACAAAGAAATATTGTTCTAGTAGATTCAACCATTTGTCTACAACATGTGCATCTATCTGAACTTCATATATAGAAATATCAAAGTTGATTTGTACATTGAAGGGGGCGACACCTTCGCTTGAGGAAGATGCGTCACCTGTTGGTAGTCGTCAAAGGATTTGCGCAAAACTATTCATCATCTCGTTCCTCTATTGTGTGAGGTATTCCTCGAGAAACATTTTGAAAGGATATCATGTCTTGCCATATTTTGTTTCTCCCACCATGAGAGGTCGCTTGGGCATGCAAGATATTTTTTCCTAAAGGGAAACAAGCTCGAGACCCAATTATTTGTAACTTGAACTTGTCGGGGACATGCATTAAAAACGACAAGGAGCAGGCCACTCTGATACCCCTCATCTAGATTTTATGAGCATAACAAAATGAATATAGATTATTATTAAAATATGCTTAACATGGAATAATAGAGATACAATAAAACAGATTTCTATTCAATAAGGAAATAAGTTGAAACTGTAAAAGTTGAAACTATAAAATGCAACGAAAAATAAGCTTGTTGGAATGGTGGCGACTTATCTCTGAGAAGAGATGTGATGAATGCCCTTTCTAGAAGATGATTACAATGAGGCTTTGAAGGCCTTTTGACAATAATCATGAATGCCAAAACTCTAGACATCCAAAAACCTAACCCTATGAGATGAAGCGCCAAAAGTCACGTGGGCCTCGTTGGGGTAAGTTAGTACATCAACTTCCCGAGGTTGTAACTTTGGAATACTATCTCCATTTTAGGTGCATGATAGCTCGTTAGAAATTTCTATCCTAGGAATACACATTTTTCCATTAAAAACTAAATCCATCCACATTCTAACTGTGGCGAGCCCTAAAAACTCTGTTTAGGGCCTCAAAATGGCCCTGGAAGTCAGGGACCCAAAAACTAGGAAAAAAGTGCCAAACTGGAAAACTACCAAAATGAACTAGTTGGAATAGGTGGGAGGCCACCGAAATCCATCTGGATCATTTCCGATCACCATGCAAAACAATTCCTAGTAGTTCTCTCACCCATAGAGAATGCTCACATGCCTGACAACTTTCCTCTTTAGTATGCACACAGATATGATAGCCTGCTTCTTCATCTCAAACTACCCAGTTCTTATGGATACAATCAACTACCAAGTACATGTACAAATGGTGGTAGAAGGAAGTTAATAAAGGTCAAAGTGCATGAGATAATAATGAGAGAATGATGGTCAAAATGATGGGAAATTACTCTAAGTTCTCATATATATTTGCATGTTCCCAACTTGACACTTCTCAGGTTGGGAAGTATCTTTTCCCCACTTGGATGATACGTTCCCCACCTTTAGAAACTTAGAATAAATAATTACAAGACTTCAAATTTAGGAAATATTGTTATAATATTTCCTTGGCTTAAGCCCCCTTTGGCTTATCTCTTCTTCCTAGACCCTTAGCCCCCTTTCCCTCTAGTGGATTTCTATCCCCCCATACTCTTTTGTCTAGTTGGTCTACATAGTGATGTTTTTTTATTAATAATTCGAGTGTGATTACATATTTGTTATAACCCTAATTTGCACTAGACATGCTTACCTGGCATCATGCCATCTCAGATTCCATCTTTGCCAAAACACTACTGAACAACTCTTCTTAAAAACCCCTTTTATAAGAACCCACGTGCCCTGCTCCATTACTGAATGCGTGTACACGCTAGCTAACCCAAGATAGCCCACATGTACCTGCAAAAGCACGAAAAAAGGAAAGTTGCTGACAGAACACACAACTTTGGGTAAGTTAACTAAACCTTTCGACCATGCATGGCTGGTCACTCGACCAAATACCTAGCTTCTTCTAGCCTATAAAGAAGGGATAGGGGTCCCATTTGAAAGGAGGAGAATCATAGTAAAGAAACTATACCTAATTGAGCATTCCCTTTGTCCCCACCTTTAGCCATCCTTGTGCAAAGAGAAGTATAGAGAAAAGCAGTTGGAAGCCAGTGGAAGAAGAGCCTAGGACCAAGATCGAGGAGTAGTAGCCGACTTTATCATTGTAAGGTATCATTGTGAAGTTAATAAAAGAGTTTCTTTTCCCATCCCACCATATGAGATTGTCATTATTGGAATATTGATTGCATGATTGATTAAATATCTAATCCGTTAGTTCATAGATCAAATGCATGTGGAGTTATTTGTTTGTCTTTAGTGAATGTAGGTGATCCGGATTATTTTCGGCATGAAATGAGAGCGGAGATATAATAAAGAAATGCACATAGATATTGCAGATATTCAATAATATAACAAAAATGTATCAGAGATGCAACCATAAACACAGATATACAATAATACACGATTTCTATTAATCAGAGAAATGTACAGAGACTGTAAAAATACAAAGTGAAAGACTCACTAGAATGGTGGCAACTTATCTCTGAGAAGAGATGTGACGGCTACTCGCATTCGCAAGAAGATGATTAAAATGAGGCTCTAAAGGCCCTTTTACAATAAACAGGAATGCCAAAAGTCCTAGACATCCAAAAACCTAACCCTAGGAGATGAAGCGCCAAAAGTCATGTGGGCCCCGTTTGGGTAAGTGAGTACATCAACTTCCTGGGGTCGTAACTTTTGCATACGATCTCCGTTTTAGGCGTGTGATAGCTCGTTGGAAAGGTATTGTCGAGGAGATTCATTTTAGGGGCTCAAATATGCCTTTGGATATAATTGAGAACCTCGATCTCGAAAAACCTTCATTTGGACCCTCAAAATGGCCCCAAAAGTTAAAACCTGCTAAAAATAGTAAATTGCCAAAATGGCCAGAAAACTGTTTTGAGCCATTTGGAAAAGGTGGGTGGCCACCGATATCCACCTGGATCAGTAGGTCAACATTGGGATGATATTTTCATTCAAAGAATGACCAAGTGCGAAAAGGGATCAACATCAAACATGAAGAATAAGGTACGTTAACTTAATATCTTGAGCCTTGTATTTACATATGAGTAATGGGGGTCTAGGAATGGGATGATGGTAAAAAGTAAGAATCATTAAGTCACTTCTGCATGCATGATAAAAACCTTAGTGCTAGTCCGTAGGATGGATTTCCCACCCACAACAGAATTGGCGACCGTATTGGGGAACTCTAGGGTTTATGGGAATAATTTTTCTTGGGTATTTTTAAGAACTCATTTCATTCCTTGATTTTAAATTTTCTGGAAAAGTCTGAGATAATAGAGATTCTGGTCTTCCATACCAGTTATCTCTATTTCTTTGCTTTACTGCATCTTTTTTTCGAGACCCACAGAGGTATACACAACCTGTATAAGGTCTGCATGCGTGCACTCGCGCCCTACCCTCACATAACCAGCATGTACACGCTAGCTGAGGAAGTGTCAGTCGCGTGTTTGATTTCAGAAAATCTCTTTTAGAGAGGCAGTCATCCTCTCCCTTATCAGAAGTAATCCTTATCAGTTGTTTTCTGGAACTCATTCTAGTCTTTGTTTTTTGCAGTTTTGTAGCTTAGGTTTCACCTTAGATTGGTTTTGTTCTATGAAATTTTCCTTCAATTGTTTTCCTTTTCTGTCAAAGTAAGTTTCTGAGTCTTCAAGAGATTCTGGTTCTTAATACCAGAAGACTTTTCCAGTGCTTGATTGCTTGTCGTTTCATTTTTTGAAGAGTTGCAAAGGCACAGGTGGCTTGCATAAGGTCTACATGCATGTACATGTGCTCTGACCTTACACAATTCGCGTGCACACGCTGGTTGTTGAACTGTCAGCAGCGTGCTTGTTGAGAAAATGTTTTGGTTTAAGGAGAGGCAGTCATCCTTTCCTTGTCAAGAGTTATAACTCTCAGGTTTCTTGGTCTCTGTCATAACAGTTTTAGGCTAGGTTGGATTCCAGCATAGCTTGCTTTTTCATTGAAAGATTTCTTGTGTTTCCTAGCTTTTTAAACTTATTTTTAGCTTGAAATTTTAAGAAAAATGACTTTCTTTTTCATTGTGTTTCCTAGCTTTCATTTCTTGGGGGGCCATGAAATGTGCATTCATTAGTTTTTTTTAGAATCTTTTGTTATTTCTGCTTTGATTGGAAGAAAATATAAAAAAAAAAATTAGTTTGTTAGATCTCTTTCTTTCTTGGCATTTTCTTTGCATTGTTATTTGAAAAAGAAAAAGAAATTAGCATAGCATTGTGTTTTCTTCTAATTTTAAAAGCATTTCAAAAAAAATAAAAATAAAAATAAGAAATATAATCATTCTTTTCTAGTGTTCATGTAAGTTTCATCATTTTTTCGCAAGAGTCTTAACAACACGAGTTGCACTAGCATACCTTTTTTGAGTAAATAAAACCAATAAAAAGAACGCTAATTAAAATTTACTAGAATTTTTGTTTGTAGGGTCCATCAACTAGATTAGGCTAGAGCCTTGATTTAGGTTGGAGAGGAAACTCTTTAAGGCTATAAAACAAACATACGAGTTTGTGCTAAGGAGTGTAGAATTCCAGGAACATGGAAATTATCTGGGATGCCCCTCTAACATAGGGGCTAAACATGAGGTCACGTGAAGAAAGGTAGCAGAGATAACCCCTCCAAAGACGGACCAAGCGTAGTGGGAAACGCATATAGAAGACTTGTATTGGGATTATGTTGATCGCATTTGCCACAGAGCTTTGTCAATCTCGAATCTGTTCGAGGTCCTTATTCGTCTTTCGGAACAATTTCTTTCGATACCCTTGATAGGTTTCGGGCTTAATACCCTGCTCATTGCGGTCCACCCGACTGTCGACTATACCCGCCTGGTGATTGTTCATGAGATGGCAACCTAGTTGCCTTTATTTTAGGGGCTTACACAGGTGATCGCGGGGGTATACCGCAGTATGTAGGGCAGACATCGGGCCATGCTTTGCAGAGTATACTCGGAGGGTGATTCCATATTCGAGTTGCACTTGCACCGGTAAGTTGCTCTAGTGTTGGTTGGTGTAACTGTTCTTCCAACTAGTTAGTCGTTTGCTTGATTTTCCTTTATGAACTTTTAGTGTGTGCTCTGTGCTCCCTAATTTTCCATAGTGAGTTAGTCAGTTGTGGATTTGGGTCTCTAACCTAGGGTGGTAGGCGACCCACTCCTCCGGTTGAGAGGACTTTTTAGTCTTCCTCTTAGAAACGTAGAGCCGCCTCTTTATAGGCATTGTTTTGATAACACTGGTTCATAAGAGTCAGTGTGTGAGACTTTTACAGACTTGAACGATCCCGAAAAGGGAGAACTTGTGCATAAAATCTTCATGGCTAAAGTTCTCAGTGATACCAACCAAGGAGCCCCTTCACAAGGGGATTCTTGTGCTTTTCCCTTCTTCAAAAATGTTGGCGTCCCTTTGATGGCCACTTTGTACATTCCTGGGTTGAATGTGGGACTACCGGTTTGGTTGGGTGCCATTCCAAATGTCCCAAATGCTCTTGACGCTTCTTAGTTAAGCACTTTATGTCATGGGCACCCTGTTGATGTTTCTTCATCAGCAAAGTCTTCGCCTCCTCCTTCTCCTGCCTCTGGTGAAGGTACAGTTACTAGTAACTAGAAGTCTAAATGAAATAGACAGAGGAAGAATAGGAAGGATAAATCACCAACCTCTGTGAGTCATGTTGGAGATATGTCAAAAAAATCTGCAAGTCACATTGAGGACGAACACCCAGCCTCTGTAAGTTATTCTTGGGGAACACACCCACCCTCTACAAGTCATGCTGGGGGAAAAAGTCCAGTCACTACTAGTCATACTGGTAATAGGTCTAAAGCCTCTGCAAGTCATGTTATCAACCCATCACCAGCCTCTGCAAGTCATGTTGGAGATGTGCAACCAACCACTACTAGTCATGTTGGGGACATTAATTCTATTGAGAAACCTAGACGGATAGGAGATAAGCCTAAGTTCCCTTGTAAGCTTTGCAAGGGATATCACCTTACTCATTTGTGCCCTGGCATTCCAGAGGTACAAAGATTGTGGTCCTTGTCTACAAGCTCTTCTGATTCTGAGTCTTTTGAGGTTTCCTCACAGTCTATTCAACCATTGGTTGAGAAAGTGGTCATGTCGATGCAGTCATCGTCTAATCCCACTCCTCTTCTGGGGGATGAGGTACCTTTAGACCATGTAGTCTCGTAGCCTATTCATCCATTGGTTGCGAAAGTGGTCATGCTGATGCAGCCATTGACTGATCCCACTCCTCTTTTGGGGGGTGAGGTGCCCTTAGACTATGTAGTCTCTCAACCTATTCAACCATTGGTTGAGAAAGTGGTCATGCCGATGCAGTCATCGATTGATCCCACTCCTCTTTTGGGGGGTGAGGTGCCTTTAGACCATGTAGTCTCTCAGCCTATTCAACCATTGGTTGAGAAAGTGGTCATGTTGATACAGTCATTGGCTGATCTCACTCCTCGTTTGGGGGGTGAGGTGCCTTTAGACCATGTAGTCTCTCAGCCTATTCTTCCATTGGTTGAGAAAGTGGTCACGTCATTGCACTCTTCGGTTGATCCCACTCTTCTCTTGGGGAGTGATGCATCTACCAACTATGTTTTTAGCATTTCCAGTTCAGTACTTTCAGAACAAGGGGGCATTCCGCTCACTCCAAGTACACCCCCTCCAATCCCTAGGATGGTTTCATTTGATTGGAATGACCTTGTTGAGCCTCGTCTTCCTTCTTCTACACCCTTTCAAATAAGGGTTGAAGTTAATTAAATTTTTTTTTATCGATGTATTGTGGATGAAGGAACCTCTACAAGTATTTTATCATCCTCGGTTTGGAAAGTCTTGGGATCTCCCAAGCTTGTGTCTGCTTCGCATGAGTTGTTGGCTTTTGAAAACCGTTTTAGTGAATGTTTGGGGATTCTTCCTCAGTTTCCTATCTCGTTAGGAGGGAAGATTGTTCGTGTTGATGTTATAGTGGTGCAAGGTCCATTAGATTTCAATATGCTTCTTGGGCGTGATTATGTATATGCTATGAATGCTGTGGTGTCTACGCTCTTCCGGGTGATGCATTTCCCTCACAATGGAAGCATTGTCACTATCTACCAGCTGGCATCTGATAATCACCATCCTATTTCGACATTATTTCAGACTACCCCTTTATACGTTTCTAGCATTCGTGTAGACTCTACCACGCCACAGGTTAATTATGTGGCATCTTATCCTCGATGTTCAATTTCTTCTGAGTAGGAACCTGTGAAATCATGTTGGCCTTCTTGAGACTTAGTCTTAGCAATTGATTCATTGGTTTATCCAATGGGGGCATGGGAGCCCTTGTTTCCCCCTCTTAGTCCAAGTGGGCTTGAGTATCCTTCTGAGTCTGATCTCGTTGTTTGTATATTCTCAAGCCCTCATGCTTCTGATTCTTTGCTGATAGACTTTGCCAGCTTTCGCCAAAACCTCCATAATCATATGGAATATGGTCAGTTTGCTTCACCCTTTGGGACTGTCGACCCTTGTTTGCATGATTTCTCAAATTTTGAATTGCCTTCAGATGAGGCTATCCTTGAAGCCATGACTACGGTTTCTATACCGATGGAGGAATTACATCGTGGTATGTGTTTTCTTCCCTTTTGGGAGACTTTCCAAGTTGATTATCGAAGAGACTCTTGGTCTGAGCCTAGCAGTGGGCTCTACCTGAACCAGTTTCATACATGACTCGTAGCCCCCAACTAGTCTTCTTTAAGCCCTTTTTAGACTCCCTAAAGATGAAAAGATTGTCGAGTGACCTTGTTTCTTCACACTCATTAAATTGGTCCAGAAGAACGTTCCTTACACGGGTCTTCTTTTAATCCCTTTTCAGACAGTCTAAACATGAAAAGATTGCCGAGCGATCTTGTGGCCTTTCATTCTCGTTAAACTAAAATTTGAAGTCACGTCTATCCAGCAGTAGTTTACCACTTTTTCAGTTCGGATGGTCAACTGTATGAATAAAGGTATAATCTAGAAACCTTGGTTATCTAGAAGAGTATTCTTAGGTATAATTTTAACCCTTTTTCAGGCATGAGGGACTAAATTTACGAAAAATGAACCCCCACAGAGTCCATAGTTAAGCTCTTTTCAGACTCCCTAAAACTAAAAAGATCACCAAGTGACCTTATTCTTTCACACTTGTTAACATGGTTTAGAAGAACATTCCTGACGAAGTCCATAGTTAAGCTTTTTTCAGAATCCTTAAAAATGAAAAAATGGTCGAGTGATCTTGTCTTTATGACACTCATTAAAATGGTTTTGAATAGACATCTTGTCGGTGCTAGTTTATGCCTTTTTCGAACCGACTAGACTACCTTCGAAAAAGGTACCCAAGTGGAGTCTCCTTTTACGCTTTTCAAACTCTCTAAATATGAAAAACCATTGATCTTACGTTCTCTAGGCTCGTTAAACTTACATTGAAGGACATTACCATTGTGTGTTTTGTTAACCGCATTTGCATACCTGCGTCTTTGGTCTAATGCTGGCTCCATGATGTTCTCAACTGAACCATCTGAAGCATGCCTTATACGCAAGCCCTGTAGCACTTTGCCTCTGCGTCTTGACACCTTTGGTACCAGGAGGGATTTTCCCCAAGGGTCCTTTCTTTGAACATCAGTCTTGTTCTTGTGCCTCGAACTTGTATGTTTGCAACACTCATTCCTCCTTTGTAATGTAACATTCTTTTATTCTTTTTCCAAAATTATTGAAAAAAGACAAAAATCAAATATACCCCAAAAAGAGGAAGCGAAAAGTATTTTCTTTTTATTGGCAGCACAATGAGTCACCCTTAGATAAAGCACATATTTTAGTTTGTTCGTCAAACCCTGGGATTTAATATGACCTTAGGAAGTTGTTCCCGCTACATTGAGTTGTGTCCTCCTCCGTTTGGTTATTCTTCCAAATATATGGAGAGTTTGTGTTGCCTCCTACCTCGTAAACCTGTTAATTCCATGCTGCCTGAGTCTCATCATTTGTCGTTCTATTGTCCAAGGGAATTTTTTACCAAGCCTGAGTCAGCCCCTCTACAGTTTGTCCCTTGCCATCATGCCTAGCCATCCCAAAATTCCAATCAAGTCTTTGTTCGAGATCAATGAAGCCTTCAGTTTGTTCATCAAGATCCTCTAGTCCATGAATGACGATTCGTCAAAGACCTCTGGGTAGTGAATTCGTACACTCATATTACACTCCTACCTGAGTTTTGAAGATTTTGAAGTTGTTTCTCAAGCTCTAAAGACCTCATCTCCAACCATCAAGCCTCATCAACTTCTAGAAGATGGATACTCTACATTTATATCTTTTTGATTTCGATATGTAGCTCCGTTGTGTATTGCTCGCGGCTACACTTTATATAGTTATATGAAATGGATATACAACGTATTTGATTGGTATCCATGATGTTATTTAATCCTGAGCATGGGTATGCCCGCCTCAGTGAGACAATTATTATTTTCCAGAAGGCACCTCCTGATTTCTGGTCCCTGGGCTCACTTGTTTGGAACGTTGGAGAAGATTGTTAATGTATTTCAACCATCAGATGCTCTTCTTACCTCACACATTAGGGGGCATCTGTTATAAACCTAATTTTCACCAGACATGCTTACCTGGCATTAGGCCATCTTAGATTCCTTCTTTGCCAAAACACTGTTGAACAAATCTTCTTAAAAACCCCTTTTATAAGGACCCACGCACCCTGCTATATTACTAAACACGTGTGCATGCTAGCTGACCCAAGACAACCTGTGTGTACCTACAAAATCACGGAAAAAGGAAAGTTTTTGATGGAACACACAGCTTTGGGTAAGTTAACTAAACCTTTCAGCCATGCATGGCAGGTCACTCGACCAAATACCTAGCTTCTTCTAGCCTATAAAAGAAGGGTTAGGGGTCCCATTTGAAAGGAGGAGAATCATAGTAAAGAAACTATACCCGATTGAGCATTCCCTTTGTACCAACATTTAGCCATCCTTGTGCAAAGACAAGTATAGAGCAAAGCAGTTGGAAGACAGTGGAAGAAGATCTCAGGATCAGGATCGAGGAGCAGTAGCCGACTTTATCATTGTAAGGTATCATTGTGAAGTTAATAAAATAGTTTCTTTTCCCATCCCACCATATGAGATTGTCATTATTGGAATATTGATTGCATGATTGATTAAATATCTAACCCGTTAGTTCATAGATCAAATGCATGTGGATTTCTTTGTTTGTCTTTAGTGAATGCAGGTCAGCATTGGGAGGAGAGTTGCAGTCAAAGAGAGACCAATCATGAAAAGGGATTGACATCAAACACGAAGAATAGGGTACGTCAACTTAATCTATTGAGCCTTGTATTTACATATGAGTAATGGGGGTCTAGGCATGGGATGATAGTAAAAAGTAAGAATCATTAGGCCATTTATGCATGCATGATAAAACCCTTAGTGCTAGTCCGTAGGAGGGATTTCCCACCCACAACAATATTACAATGATCGACACGTTGGCCCTTTTAGCATCTAGGCTCTCCAGCCTAATAATCACATAGGAACTTTGGCCTCAAAACATATATATAATGTCACTCTAGCCCAAAATATCCTGGCTCACCAACCTATATGTACATTTACTATTGGAGTTAGACCTAGGGGTATTAAATTTCCCTCCCCCTTATTTATGCATTATCCTTAGTGCATTATATACACATGTATTGCCAATTTTCACATGCAACTCTATGTGATTAATTTTCAGATCTGAAAATTGATTCCTAGTGATCTAACAATCACACCCTCATTGTTATCATTGAACAATTTTAACTGAAAAATATTGATTGAAATTATATGTAGTAGAAACACA
>SNQJ01S0019479.1:171509-183741 GCA_010110895.2 Picea sitchensis | reverse complement strand
CAATAATAAATTTAATGGAGAAATTAGAAGTGGGTTAACCCTAAAATAAGGAAAGTGGGCAAAGTGACCTAGAAGATGTTTTTAAGAAAGCTACTTGGATAGTATAAATAAGAGGCAAGGATCTCTCATTTAAGACACACTTGAGAATATTGAATACCTATAGGTGTCTGAGGTAACCAAAGGATATCTAAGCCGAATGTTTGAGCAAAGTGAAGGAAAGAAGGCCAGAATTCAACAAGGTGTGCCATTTTTTCCATAACTCCTTTTCTGAGAGGTTCCAAGTAGTGACACCTGGAGGAATTGCATAAAACAAACTGAAGAACATTGTGTAGAATTTTCAGATATTTATTCATTACATGTATTTGATCATATACATGAGGTCTATTACAGAGTTACAAATCATATTTGGATGATGAAATTGATAAGGGCTTTTGGTTGAGGTACAAGTTGGTACATGGTTGAGACAAGTAGTTGATGAGTTGGCACATACATGTGGTGTATAGTTTATGATGTTGGTACATATTGATGAGTACTTTACACATGATTGGTACATACTTGGTGCATGGTTGGTTGCACTTGTTTATGGTACAGGTTGATTACAGATTGTTTGGTACATGTTGGTGCATGGTTGATGCACTTGTTTATGGTACAGGTTGATTACAGGTTGAGGTACAGGTTGATGCATGGTTGATTCATGGTTCAAGTTTATTGGTACATGTTTACAATGGTATATCACACAACGATAGTGTGGCAGTGGTTCCATCATTCTACTTCTACTTCAGGGCAGTTGGACGAAGAAAGAAAAGGTGGTTATAGCCACCTTCCGATTGTAGCCGAAGAACATAGGGGGTTGTAGCCTCCTTCTGGTTGTAGCCAGAGAATTGGGGAGTTGGAGCTTCCCTTAGGTTGTAGCTTGAGAAACTAGGGGGTTGGAGCCTCCTTCCAGTTACAGATGGAAAACAAAGGAAGTCGGTGCTTCCAATGAATGAAATTATTTAAGATATATAAGATAAAGAATTTTGTGGTTTTCTTCCGATTTGGGTTTCCACGTAAAACAATGGTGTATTGTGTATGTGTGTGATTGTTCATTTCTTATTGCTCATTATTGGATAATAATTCTACATTGATATAACACTTGGATTATTTGGACAAAAATGATTATAATTACGCTATTACTGATTCATCCCCCTCTTAGTAATCCAACAATTGGTATCAGAGCAGGTTCCTTTAGAAATCAGTTTAACCACTGAAAGGTAGATCATCGAGAGTACCAACTCATAATAAAATGGAATACCACACTTTGATGGATAGAGGTATGCTTTTTGGAGCATACAGATGAAGACATATATACAAGCACATGGGTTTGAAATTTGACAATCAATTGTAGATGGATACACAGTAGCAACAGTTCCACCAACAAATGACAAAGAAATGAAACTTGGTCAGAATAATTCCAAAGATACAAATTCAATTTTGAATGGTCTCAGTGAAATAGTATTGACCAAAGGTGCACATTGTAAATCCACCATAGATATTTGGGACAAACTTCGAAATATTTATGAAGGAGATAAAAAAGTCAAAGCAACAAAACTTCAAACTTACAGAGGCCAATTCGAACAACTAAAAATGAAAGAAGATGAGAATATTGCAACCTACTTGTTAAGAGTTGACGAAACAATGAATGCAATCATAGGATTGGCAAAATAAATCGAAGAATCTGTAATTGTTCAAAAGGTACTAAGATCTCTTCCTATGAGATTCAACCCTAAGATATCATCACTAGAAGAAAGATTGGATCTGAACTCAATAAGCATGGACGAACTGCATGGAATCTTCACAGCATATGAAATGAGAATTGAACAGGAAAATCCATATGTAAAATAAGCTTCCTTCAAGGCATCCAAAATATCAAAGAAAAAGAAAAAGGAACAAGAAGAATATAGCAGCAACAACGATGTCTCGGAAGATGATGAAAAAGTGGCCAATTTTGTCAAAAGATTGAACAAGGGAACCAACGGTAGGTATAGAGGTAAGCTTCCTTTAATTTGTTTTAATTGTGATGGTATTGGTCATTTTTCTAAAAAATGTCCTCATAAGAAAAATATATATGATGAAGGTTACTCAAAAGGAAAACGGACATATAAAGGCAAAATAACTACAAAGAAAGATTTCAAGAAAAGCTTATGCATCAAAGAAGACATCTCATCATCAGATGAAGATGAAATCAATGACAGTGAGATAGGAAGAGTTCTATTCATGGAAGTAAAAGATTCTGACAAAGAAGACTTTGAAGAAGAATATGAAGAATCTAAAGAAGGATATGAAGAAGTTGAATATGAAATTGAAGAAGCAGAAGTTGACTATCGAGAAGAATTAATGTGTAACATAGAAGTTATCAGAAGAGAAAAGAAGAAAAAAAAGAAACTACAAGCAGCACTAGACAATAAAAATGACACTCAAGAACTAGAACAAATGATCAAAAGATTGAAGGTTCAAATAGAACAAGATAAAAGAATTGAAGAAGCACTCAAATAACAACTAGAATAAAAGGGCAAGATCATTGGAAACTTGGAAGCATAGATTTTCGCACTAAGAAAGGATATTCAAAAGAAAAATATGCAGAATAGCTCAAAAGTTCAGTATGACATTATCAACAGTCAAAAATCTCATCTTGACAGGTCTGAACTTGGATACAATTAGACAGAAAAGGAATCAAGATCCAAAAGAACAAAGCAAGAAACAAATCCAAAAAGCTATGCAGAAACAATCAAAGGGGATAGGAAGATGTACAAGGAAGATTATAGGGACACTCCTCCACTGAGAAGATTCAGATTTCAGAATCAACAACAGACAAATAGGCCTCAAGAAGAAGAAGGATTCATAAGAGAACCTTATTTCAGAAGATCTTCAACTCCTAGGTATCAAACTATATTTTTTGGTTCATGTTATGCATGTAATAATTTTGGACATAAAGTTGTGAATTGCAGAGCTAACAACAAGAAAAATAACAAATTTGAGAGTCATACACAAAGGGGTTACTCAAGAATACCTAGTGAAACACAAATAAGAAGTTACAACAGGTTTGAATCTTTGAGCACTGAAGTGGAATGTTACAAATGTAAAAAAATTGGACACATGGCCAAAAATTGCAGAATGACAGTCCCTCCTAAAGAACCTCAACAAAATAAGAACAATCACATACAAGAACCTCAAAAAGTGACATGGATAAGAAAACAAGATTAGTATAGCAATGAAAAATGCATAATCACTCTACAAGCTAAGCAGAAGAAACACGGTTGGTATGTTGACAGTGGGTTTTCAAAACACATGAAAGGTGATAGAGACAAATTTCTTACATTGTGAAAGGAAAGAAATGGATCAGTCTCCTTCGAAAATGATAATTCAACCAAAATCATTGGAGAAGGCACAGTACAAATTTGGAACAAGAATAAAAAGGCACAAAATGTTCTACTGGTAGAAGATATGAAATATAATCTACTAAGTGTGAGTCAAATGTGTGACCAAGGTGATAAAGTTACTTTTGATTCATAAAAGTGTGAGATAAGAAGAGAAGGTCCAGGGAAATTGTTTGGTATAGCTACAAGAAATTAAAACAACATATATGTGTTAAGTGAAATTGGAAATGAAAAGTGTTGTCTAGGAAAGGAAGATGAAAGTTGGCCATGGCACAAAAGAATGGGTCACATGCATTTTAATAACCTTGTCAAAGTTAGCAAAAGAGAAGCAATCATAGAAATGCCCCAGATCACGAAATCAACGAACACTTTATGCAAGCATTATCAACAAGGAAAAAAAACAAAGACCAGGTTCAAATCAAAGGAATATTCAACAACAAGACCAGTGGAAATTGTGCATACTGATCTAGTTGGACCAACTACAACAAAGGTATTAAAAGGTGAGAGATACTTTATGTTATTAGTTTATGATTATACAAGAATGACTACATTTTTCTTTCTCAAGAACAAGTTAGAAGCTTTTGAAAACTTCAAGATCTACAAGGAAATGGTTGAAAATGACATGGATTGAAGAATCAAATGCTTGAGATCTGATGATGGAGGTGAGTTCTGTTAGCATCGGAAGTCACTCCTGGATTGCCTGCAGGAGCAGAGCCCGACACTCATCAGTTTAATGTCACGATTTATGTATAAAGGGATGATCAAATGGAGGTAAAGACTCGAGGAGACATCACTCTAACTCAAAGACTAGGTCTGGTATGTAAATAACAAAGGAGGTCTTGATCTAACTTCAGCCAGTGGGTTGATTTAAAGATGAGTAGGTGGAAGACTTGGTAAGAAGGGTGGACAAACGGCTTTGGGCAACAGGCTTTCGGCGATTTGCAGAAGAAAAACTCTGAATGCAAGATCCTCTTGGTTCAGGGTCTCAAGAAACTGAAAAGGGGACTTGACTGGATCCTCCAATTCCAAGTCACTCAACTTTGGGAAAATCACAAGAACTGATTAGAAACAACGTAACTGCTACAGTGATCCAACCTACATCATCCTATAACAACTACAACTCGACTAGATCCTCCAATTCTGAGCTGTTCTAACATAGTTTAAACAGACATGTGAAAGAAGATGACATTCATAAGACAAGAAGTCTCAAAAGTCCATGCATAACCAGAATAACAGTGCTTCGTTAAAGATTTACAACCAGGAGCTCTGCTCAACCATCGATAGATACAAAAAATGGAGAAAACGCCTACATATACTCAAAACAACAACAACAACAAAATCAAGACGTTGCATTAAACACATTGCGTCTGCATGGCTTCTGACAATCTGCAGCTACAGTCTCTGAATGATCATGCAACTACGACAGATGCAATCTAACTCTTAACAGTTCCGTGGGTGAATCGACGTGCCTTTAATTCATCGTCGGACTTTCCCATTATGGCGGAGGCGATGTCTAACCACCACCAACTACTTCAATAACTACTTCATTGGGATTGAGGATGGCCCGGCCAACTCGACAACTTTGGGACGTGGAAGACCCTCCGTGCTGCCACCTGGATTAGCTGAACGACCTGATGAATAGGCATGGAGGCCAATGCGAAGGATGGAGGTGCATAACGGGGGCGGTGGCACCAAAACTAGGAGGATGAGATATGAAGTGATGAGGTGTGTGAAAGGTTGTAGGGAAAGACACATGGCTGGTGGTGAGTGGATGATGAGATGGGGAAGGGACCACACGGACTAGAAGAGGGGAGGTGAACAGATGTCAGAAGATGAGGAAAGGGCTAAAGGGAGAGAGCCTCATCGCATGGTCAGGTGGAGAACAGATGGAAAGATGACATGACAGGGAGGGGGACCCACGTTGATTAAACACAGAAAGACAGAGGATGTCCGGATTGCCTGTGCGCCATTGATCCGGGTGCTCCAATCGCAACCGTCGGAGAGATGCATCCTCGATTCTGGACCCCCCCCCTCCGCTTAAAGGTAGAAAGGCGGGGGGGGTCTGGAATCACCCTGCGCACCGTTGATTTGGGTGCTTCGATCGTAGCCGAAGAAGAGGTGCTCGCTCGATTCCGGACCCCCTCCTTCACTTAAAGGTGGAAAGGAAAGGGGGCTCTGGAATCCTATGTGCGTCGTTGATCAGGGCGCGTGAATCCTTGCTGTCCATATTTGGTTTCCATTTAACACGGACGCATTTGCATTCCAAAGTTAGGGTAAGTGGGTTTTTAACCCATTCGTTCGCATTTTACCCCCTGTTACGAGAAATATCGCTAACATTTGGCTCCACGAGGGATAGAGTCGTCCCTACGATGCTCTAAGGACTCTTTTGAAGATTCAGTGCCTTACTGTTGGGATATGGAGTCATTTATTAAGCTGAAAAACAAAAACAATATTTACAAAAACAAAAGAGCCAACCGCGGCTCACAAAAAACATTTTTTCAAGAAATGCCCATTTACTGGGCCGCTAAAAACTTCTTTGCCTTCCAAATCCTGCAACCTGTAAGTGTTGTTTGAAAATACTTCAAGGATATTGAAAGGCCCAAACCAGAGGGAATCAAACTTACTGTTCTTGCCCCTGTCTTGTCTGGGTGCATCCCATTTGAGCACCAGATCACCCTACTCGAATTATTTCTTTCTGCTCTTCCTATGAAAATCCTGCTTGATCTTCTGCTGATGATTGTAGGCCTTGTTCATGGCTTGCTCTTTGATCTGTTGCACTTCCACCATCTGATGAATCCTTCTGACCATATGGTCAGGCTCTCCTTCAAGGTCCTGGAGGAATTTCGCCACAGATACAGCAAGCTGAGTAGGGAAAACAACCTATGTTCCATAAACAAGTTGGAAAGGTGAGATGCCCAAGGACTTCTTTGTTGTCACTCAGTCAGCCCATAGAGAAAATTTGAGTTTTGAATCCTAGGCCCTTTTATTGTCTTCCACTAATTTCTTAATAAGATTGATCAGAATTTTATTGGAAGATTTCGCTAGTCCATTTCCTTGAGGATAATAGGGAGTAGAGTGAATCAGTGAGATCTCGTACTATTCACAGAACTTAACCATAGGCTCAGACCTGAAGGGGGCGGTGTTTTCAGTGACAATTTTGCTGGGGCAACCGAATCTAGCTATGATGTCTTCCAGGAAGTTGATAATTACTTTGTGGGATGTGCTCCTGGTGGGGACAGCTTCTATCCATTTGGTGAAATAGTCTGTCGCAGTCAGAATCCATCTGTGTTGGCCACTTGAGGGAGGATGAATTTCTCCGATGAAGTCCAATCCCCATTGCTGAAAGGGTGTTGAAACTACTACAGGCTTCAATGACAGAGATTTGAGCTACTGCTTTCCTGAGAACTTTTGGAATTTGATGAAAGCTCTGATTTCTCTGCAGACATCAGGGAATAAAGTGGGCCAGTAATACCCAGCTCGGAGGATCTCGTGGGCTATGGTATTCCAGAAATGATGACCCCCGCAAAGGCCACTTTGGAAATCAAACATAACCTTTTGGGCCTCTTGCAGGTCCAGACACCTTAAGAATACCCCTAGGGGGTCCTTCCAGTACAAGGCTTGGTCAATGAGGCAATATCTGACTGCTTTGAGATTTAACGCTCTAGCCTTACTTTTTCCCAATCCATCAAGAGGCTTTAATTCTTGCAGAAAATACAAGATGTCCTTGTACCAGGCGCATGTTGCTAGTGATAAGGCACCCTGTAATCGTTTGTTGGATGACTCAGCTTGCTCATTGATGAAGTTAATTCCCAAATCTTTGCAATTGGATTCAGCCAGCAACTTGGCTAAACCCTGCCCCTTTATCAACTTGGTGGGCTTGATCTCCTGATCAAACTCTAGGATCTTGGCAATCCACTTACCTCTTCTTCCGTCTATGTCAGGTTGTATAAGAATGTCCTTCATAGAGGCCAAAGGAACATATGCAGTGATTTTCGAGTGCAAGACATAGACTCTGAAAGATTTAAGAGCTTTCACCAGGGCATAGGCCTACTTCCCCATGGCTTTGTACTGGAGTTCTGCATCTCTCAATGCCTTGTTGTAGAAGGAAATAGGTTGCTCTCGCCCTTGATCATTTTTCTGCAACAAGACCGTTGCTACTGTATCACAAGAAGCAAAAGAAAAAATCAGGAAATCTTTGGAATAGTCAGGACTGATCAGCACGGGTGCCTCAGTCAATGCCCTTTTTATTTGGACAAAATATTCCCTTTGTTTAGCGGTCCATTTCACTTCATTTCCCTTCCTGATCATGGCTGTGATGTGTCTCACTAGCTCAGCAAAATTTGAGACGAATCTTCTCAGAAAATTAATCTTCCCCAAAAAGGCCTGAACCTCCTTCTTAGATCTGGGAAGTGACAGGGTATGAATTGCTTCTAACCTGCTAGGGTCAATCCTCACTCCCTCTGCTAATACTATATGGCCTAATAGATTTCCCTCCTTCATAGCGAACAAATATTTTTTGGGGTTTAAAGATAGGCCAAACCTCTGACACTTCAGGGAAACCTTCTTCAAGTGGCAACAATGCTCCTTGTCTGTCCTGGAGAAGACCGTGATGTCATCTAGATAAATTACCACAAACTGGTCCTTCTCTCCGATAACTGCTATGTCCATGGTTCGCTGAAATGTTTCTCCTACATTCATCAATCCGAAAGGCATTTTGGCATACATGAATGTGCCCCAAGGAGTGGTTAAGGCTGTTTTTTCTCTGTCCTCAGGCATGACTGATATTTGATTGTAACCAGAGAAACCATCAATCATGGATATTTTAGATGCACCAGTTACCCTTTGCAATATGTGTTCCATGTTGGAAAGGGGATAATTGTCTTTCCTTGAGCTCCTGTTCAGGTTCCTGAAGTCAACACAGAGTCTGATTTACCCACTTTTCTTTCTTACTGGGACCAAATTGGCCACCCATTCGGAATATCTTAAGGGGACAATGATGTGGGCCTCTAACAATTTCTTCACTTCTTTCTCCATGACAGGCAACAACATGGGATTTATTGATCTCAGCTTCTTCTTGAAAGGCTTATCCTCTTCCTTCAGTGGGATCTTGTGCTCAATGACTGATGTGTCATATGTCTTGAGGTCTTCGTAGTTCCATGCAAACACATCATCAAACTCTCTCATCAACTCAGTATATTCGGCCCTCTGTTCCTTGGTCAAACTCCTTGACAACTTGAAAAATTTAGGCTCCTCTGGTGTGCCAATGTTGCACTCAGCTGTGTCAACATCTTTATCTAAAACCCTTCCCTTTACTACCACATCATTCCCATCGAACAATCTTTCTAATGGGACTAGTCCCCTTGGAATGTGATTGTTGGGCAACTGAATAATGTCATGCTTTGCTATTTTACTCAGCAACTCACCCCCATCCAACCTTTCCTCAGAGACAAAATCTTGGTCGATATGTAGCTCTGAAAACTCTTCGATAGTCTCCAAGAACTTCTTGATATCAAGATCATCCTCAAACACCTTCCAATGCTTGACATTGTCAGGTATGGAGGGCCTGTATTTTACTTCTACATCATACCTAAGCTTGGGCGGCAAGGGTACTTTGAAATTGCTTGCTGATGTAGCCAAGGAATCTGCCACTATGTTCTCCTCTCTTGGGATGAAAGAAATGTTAAACACTAAGAAGAAACTGTCAATTAGGTCCCATACCTCATTTCTATAACTCTTGAGTTGAGGATGCTTGGCTTGATAAGCGCTTCTGATCTGCTGGACTACTAACTCGACATCTCCGAACAATGCTACCTCCTGAATTCCCATTTCCCTTGTGGCTCTTAATCCTAGGATAAGAGCTTCATACTCTGCCACATTGTTAGTGGTTTCAAATTCTAGCTTGTAGGATAGGGATATGGTTTCCTGAGAAGTGGACACAAAAAACACCCCAGCACCAGTGCCTTCTCGGGAAAAGGCTCCATCAAAAAACATTTTCCAGATTGGGGTGATGGAGGAAGGAAATTCATGGAAAACAGTAGGCTGATTTCTGAGTTTGAGAGGAGGCTCAGGGGCATGGGTGAGTTGTAGTAAACTGGAGCCTAAATCAGTGTCCAAGGCAAAGATAGGATGATTGGTAGGGTTGGCTTCATTGCTGATTATGTAGGCCAATTGGGCTTCCATGTATAGTCTTCTATGCTCTCCTCCAAACACTGGGATAGTAGCATATGTGAGGTCCATTTGCAAGGTTCCCCCCAGTCTTTTTATCCAAGATATTGATAACAACATACCGAACTTGGGGGGAACATCGACCACTACAATATCCATGACCACACTTTTCATGGGCAGTTGAAACAGAGTCACAACCAGATCCTTAATAACTCCAAGACACTGAACTCTCCTGGAGTCAAAGGAATAGAGTTCGTGATAGGCTCGGGTGACTTCTAGTCCTAGATCTTCCATGATAGTTTTGGGCATGAGGTTGTGAGAAGCCCCTAAGTCCATCAAGCAGTTGTGTAGCACTTTATCATGTATGTTCAGGGACGTGTAGAAAGGAGGGGATGAATCATCTCTGTCTTCTATCATAGGATCTAGAATAGCTGCAAGCTTTTCATCTTGGAGGTTTATGGAGTCTATGGGAGGGGATGAGGCTTCAGACTGCAAAAGCTCAGAGAATCACTTTTTGAATCCTTCATGTTTGATTAGCTCGGTGAGGGGCACAGGGATTCTGATCTTTTGAATCTCATGTTCGAAATTAAAAGAAGATGTAAGCTTTGGGATTTCTCTAATTTCAGGAACATGATTGTGGACAATGGGAGAGAGGGTTTGAGTCTTCTTACCTCTATGACTGTCTACTACTTCCTTAGCAGGTTTCTCTGTTCTAGTGGACTGCTCAGGAAACTTAGGTGCTGTTGTCTTTTTGTCGGACCTCAGGTTATACCTGCCCCAACCGCCGCTAGCCTTGTCTCCCTTGCTCAATTCATTTAGTTGACTATCCATGAGAGACTCCTCGTAAACTGCTTGAGTGAGATGAGGAAAAGGAGGAGTGTCTTCTAAGCAGTGGATTTTAGTCTCAAGTTCATCTGTTTCTCCTTCTTCCTTTTCGGCCACAAAATTGTTTTGAAAAGGAGCCTGGATCTTCTGGTCTTCTCTATCTCTTCCCCTCTCTTTGTGCATAGTCGGGGGAGCGATATTGTTTGGCCTCCTGAAACCCCCTTTGATTTCGGTGCCCTGAGGGCCTTTGTACATCTTCCTCCTTTCCACCTTCAGCCTCTCCATCTCTTCAGACAGAAACTTTATCATCTGGGTCAGTTCATCCACTTGAGTGTGGGGCAACGATGGGCCAGAAGTTGAGGCTTCAGACTTTCCCTTTCTTCTACTTGCGTCGGCCTTGTTCCTCAGTCTGTCAGCTGCTAATATTTTGGATTCCACTTCTATGGCCGCATCTTGCATTTGAGCTAAGTAGGTGGCTCTTATTTCTCTCAATAAAAGGTAGAAATCAGGGTCAAATGCACCAGCATAGGAAATTTGGGCAGAGGCTTCTGAAGGATTTATCTCTGCAGGAATCTTATTATACATCTTATTGAATCTTTTGGAGAAGTCAGAGACAGACTCTCCTTCCATTTTCTTCAGAGACCCAAAATCTGTCATGTAATACATGAAATCCTTCCTATCTCCCCATTGCCTCAGGAAAACACTATCCAGGGCTTCAATTCCAGCAATAGATCTGGGGGGAAATCCTCTAAACCATTTCCTCACCTCACCATCCAGGCTCTGGACAAAGACTCTCATCCAGACATCTTCATTTTCAATGTTTAGTTTGTCTGCATAACTGTAGAAAGCAACCAAGTGTTCTTCTACAGTTATGTCCCCTTCTCCTATGAACTTAGGCATGTATTTCAAGTAGTCTCTAGCAGGGAGAGGATTCATGGGATGGGGTAGGATTAAGGGGGCATATCTGGCAACGACTATGGTGTCCATTATATTCAGAGGGGGATTATCACCAGCCATAGGAATATTAGGTGGAGGAGAGCTGGGAGGAGAAGGAGTTCGCAAAGGGGCTACTGGGAATGAGTCCCGAAGTGGAGTGGGAAACAAGAGGGGATTTAAGGAGAAGTCTACCGAGCTCAAGTCAGTAGGTGCTTTTCTTTGTGCAGAAGTGGTAAAGATAGGAGTGGGGAAATCTCCTGCAGTCACGGGTCTTCACCGAGGAACAACTTCAAAGGAGAGGGGAGTGACAAGGATTTCTCCCTCCAGTCCCAGACCAGAAGGGGAAAACTCAACAGGAACACTCCCAAAATTAAGGAAATGGGAAACCTCTGAAGGAGGTATATCTAGAAACTAAGGAGGAGAAAAAGGAGTTCTTACAGAAGGAAATGGCGGATTACCTGTTTCGGCGGTGGAAGCTTCTTCTTCAGGGGACTTTCCTTTTCTGAGAACCACCTCTGGATCAGTTACAGGTGTAGCTAGAGGCAGTTGTGGATGTGACTGCGTATGTCTACCTATGGAAGCCACAATTAAAAAAGCGGGTTCGCTCCAGTGGAGTCGTCACAATGGAGTCGCCAGGTTCACAGTAGAAATCTCAATAGTTCTGGTATCTGATGCACCTTCAGAATCAGCTAATCATTGTCGTTCAATCCCGGGAAAAATATTCAACTTCGTCCCCGGCAACGGCGCCAGAAATGTTAGCGTCAGAAGTCACTCCTGGATTGCCTGCAGGAGCAGAGCTCGACACCCATCAGTTTAATGTCACGATTTATGTATAAAGGGATGATCAAATGGAGGTAAAGACTCGAGGAGACATCACTCTAACTTAGAGA
>SNQJ01S0019479.1:130608-150432 GCA_010110895.2 Picea sitchensis | reverse complement strand
GACATTTATTTGAAAAATGACCTATCCTACCACAGTTGAAACATTTGAAAGGAAGTTTACCTTTGTATTTGCATTGATCCCTTCTTCCGTCTCTTCACAAATTTTGCTTCAATTTCATCGGGCTCAGAATCCTCATTCTTGTCTGCTTTAGATGATTCTTCTCTGGAGGTAGGTTTATCTTTAACTATTCTCATTTCATATGCAGTCAATGTTCCTAGCAGTTGATCAAACCCCAAAGTTTTTATATCATTAAGTTCTTCTATAGCAGAGACCTTCGGGTTGAACCTATCTGGGAGAGATCTCAAGATTTTCTGAACTAAAGAAGGTTCATCAATTGTTTCACCAAGTTCCTTCATTGCATTTACCATTTCTTCTACTCTTAGAAAGTATTTTCCAATAGTTTCATATTCCTTCATCTTCAGTTGTTCAAACTATATTCTGTAGGTTTGAATCTTTGCATCCTTTACCTTCTCATTATCGTCATAGCTGCTAATGAGTTTGTCCCACATTTCTTTGGTAGTTCCTAGGTGCATAACTTTTACGAATTATGCTTCTGCAAGCCCACTCAATATAGCATTCATAGCCTTAGCGTTGAAGCTAAATTCTAGTTTGTCATCCTTATTAGCTAGCACAACTGGCTTTACATAAACACTATCTACCACATCCCAAACATCTGCACCTAACGACATTATGTAGGTTCTCCTTCTAACTTTACAGAAGGCAAATTTTGTTCCATTGAACAAAGGGGCCTTATTGGTTGAATTTTCTTCATGGCTTGACATGTTTAAGCTCTAGGATCTACCCTTAGATAAACGGGGTTGGCTCTAATACCAATTGTTGGACAACTGAGAGGGTGGGTGAATCAATTGTCACCATTCTTAAACAATTAATCTTCTTTTAAAATATTTACAAGGCACTCAATGATGATCACAATAATGTAGGGAAATGAACAAAGACACATTCAACATCAGTCACATATATGAGAAACACAGAGACAAAAATTTCCCAAGGAAACCCATACAAGGTAAAAACCTCTTCTTCTTTATATGATAATTATATTTACATTCTTTACATTATCATACATTTGAGAACCAACTCATTGTGAGGCTACAACCTCTGTTTTGCAAGCTGCAACTTGTTGAAAGCACCAACTCTCTATTTTTCTCTAGCACCCACTAGAAGGAAACACCAACTCCCTGGTTTCTCTAGCTCCAACTAGAAGGAAGCACAAACTCCCTGGTTTCTCTAGCACCAACTAGAAGGAAGCACCAACTCCCTGTGTTCAAGCCCCCACTTGAACCTCTGAGGACACCAGTCCTCCCTAGAACCTCCCAACCACCCTTGATTATGAATCTGAAATACTGAAACCTATTACAGTGATATAGTGTTCAATAATAGCTTACCAGACTCATCACTGTTCTGCAAGATTTGGCGACTCAGACTTCCTCACTGTCTTCCAACATGCATCCGTTGCCCATTCTGTTCTTCTAATTTTTATGCTCTGTGTGCCATGTCCATTCGCTACACAATGCTTCTTTTGTTCTTTTCAGCTTCTGCACTCTGATCCTTCTTCATGCATGAATCACCTTCAACAATAACATCCACAACAATTCCAACAACAACATCAACAACATCTCTTCGCTGTACTGTGTATTTATAGATTTTGTGCACCTTGTGAATACAATGCGCGCAATACCTCTACATACTCACACCACACCGATATCCTCCACAACGCGAGTGCTCTGTCTGATCATCATCGTGACTCTTCAGCTTCTCTGGCCGTTTTTCCACTCGTTCAACATCACTGTATGTTATGATGAGATTCCTCAGCCTCTCTGGCAGTTGAGAATCTTCGTCTTCTCTGTGACAGTCAAGCTCACCTTCTCTATTCCAGTTACAAGCTCCAATGCTCATCCAACTGTCAATTGTCTCCACGAGCATCTTCATCTCTATTGAAGATTCCCAGAGACTCTTCATCTCCTTTGTCAATCACCCCGAAGTGTCTTCGAGTCCTCTGGAAGAAACCATCAGTGGTTTCTGGTAGTTACACTGTGACGTGGAACAATAGACCTCCAATTATGCTTAGATTCACCTGCATCATTGGATTAACTCTAATGGGTTCTTGTGTTATTTACCCATTTCCCACTTTCACAATTCAAAGATTCTACGATGAGACATCTTGAGTCTCCATGTCACGAGTTCTGAAACTCCGAAATAGATCTTTTATGTGGTAGCTCCTTCCTTTATATGACCATGGATATGACCAAGAACTTATGCATAAAGCGCTTTCGTGATTTCGCATTTCATGAATTTGGAGATGAGGCATCTCGACTCTCCAAGTCGTGATCCCCGAAATGTCGAAAAGAAGCTTGTCTGCACATACTCTTCTCTTAAGCTCTTCGATTGTGTGACCACCTGCTGAGACCACGCGCTTATGCATAAATCACTTTCGCGATTTCGCATTTCATGAATTTGGAGATGAGGCATCTCGACTCTCCAAGTCACGATCCCCGAAACCCCGAGATGCATCTGAGATCAACGGCCCATGATCTCAATGAATCTACGGTCCAAATCTCATTGTGAATTCACATCTCACAATTCCTTTGATGGAGGTTCTTGTCACTCCAAGTTGTAATAGGCGAAACTCCGAAATGAAGCTTAGATCAACGGTCCATGATTTCAATGAATCTACGGTCCATATCTCATCGTGAATTCACATCTCATGATTCCTTCGATAGAGGTTCTTGTCACTCCAAGTTGCGATAAGCGAGACTCCGAAATGAAGCTTACATCAACGGTCCAGACCACACCTTGATCTGACGGCTGCAATTAAATTGCGATTTCGATGGTTATGTTTCTTACCTCTCCAAGTCGTGATTCGTGAAACTCCGAAATGGAGTCGAATCAACGGTCCAGATCACACCTTGATCTGATGGATGTGATTAAATCACGATTTTGCATATCGCGATTTCAGTGGTTATGTTACTTGCCTCTCCAAGTTGCGAGTCGCGAAGCTCTGAGATGGAGCTGGATCAATGATCCAGAACAAACCTCGATTTGACGGCTGCGATTTCGCATATTGTGATTTCAGTGGTTATGTTACTTGCCTCTCCAAGTCGCGATTCACGAAATCCCGAAATGGCGTGGGATCAACAGTCTCGATCAACACTTGATCTGACAGTCATCGGGAATTGTAAATGGGATCCAGGGATCAGAAATGTTGCTTCTCCTCCCGAGCTTACTTTGTTCCTCTTACTCTGATCTTGCCATCGATGATCTGCCAACAATCCTCTGCACTATCTCTTCTGAGCTTAATCAAATCTTCTCTGCAACATCTTATCATAATACCCATCTATTACATACTTTATGTGCTCATTCCATATTCATTGTTGTGCTTTCCATCAATGACAAGCATTCACTCTCTGTTAAATATTTTCTAACAGAGAGAATGTTAGGGTCCTACGCTAACCCCCTTAATTAGGTACTTTATTAATGTATCTAACCACCTTCCTTTAATAAGGCCCATTAAATAGTTAGTTAATAATAATTCATTATAAAAGGGTACTCTTTATTAATAAGGCCCAAATTAGTTAGTAAGCCCTCATTAGAAGTGGGCCCATAGGTAATTAATAGTATCTTCAGATTAGTTTATATTAAGTAGAAGTTTATGTAATGTGTTGTCAAGAATTTTATTGTATTTGGAGAATTTCTCTTGGAGGTTGCCCCCTTAAAGAGTCAAGTGAACATAGCTCTATATTTTGATTATCAAAGAGATATTTCTTAGGGTTTATCTCTCTTGAGACTCTTGTGTTCTTGGGTTTTGCACTACATTTTATGTGATTTCTCTAATTTTTTTTGGTTAAGTACACTAAAAGTGGTATCATAGATATTTCTTTGGCACGAAGTGGTAGATATTTGGTCACAAAGTGGGAAATTGCTTTCTTCTTTTTGTTGATTTTTTATTGAAAAAAGAGGATGGAAGAATTCAGGTCAATTTATGAAAACTCCTCTTTAAAAAATAACCAATTTGTAAAAACAAAAAATCATCCAAAATGGAGTCCATAAAGTGGATATATCATTGACTTAAAATCAACCTTTTTCTAGGGTTTTTTTCTAGGAAGGTTGTGAATTTCACAAATTGGATATCTTTTGATAGAGTGAATAGATTTCACTCAAACTAGTGATAGTATATCCATAAAAGATGTGGAATTTCATAATTGAATTCATAATATCCAATCTGAAAAGTATAGTATAATTTGTCATCCTTTTACTTTTTTGGCGTCAAGCCCTACTTGCACAAGTTATTTTATGGTGATTTTAAGAGAATTTTCTTAGGTTAGTATGCTCAAAAATTTGTTTTTTTTAGAGATGTATTTAAACATATTTAAATAACCCATTGATCTATATTTCAACAGGTAAAAATACAGTAGGGAAAGAATACATATAGGAAATACAAGTGGAATCACATTGTTGGAAATCCTTGTAACCCCTGTTGGTACCCCTTTGAGTATTACCACATCAGATATTATGTGTATACGAAATATCACTTACACATACCCTTGGGTATATAGGAAGTCCCCTAGGTATACCTAAAACCATATCTAGATAATGTAATTTACCATCTTCTTTCTATAGTAGACCAAGAACAACACTCGGTGAGACTAGTCTCTAGTACCTAGGTAGTCGAGTAGTATAGCTAAGGGAATGGTTAAGCCTCCTTAGTTATTTCCTTGATATATTGTAATGAGTACTAATATTTGAACATGCATGAATATCAAAGAGTTATATCACATGGAACTACCTTTTCCTCAGGACCTAATAAATGTTTCTAGTGAGCCCACCCATGAAAGATAATACTTATAAATTAATTCATACTTTCCCAGACAACATGACCACCCTCTCTACTACAAGCAAGTTGGACTTTGTGGAAGCTTAACTTAAGAAAATTAATGAGAATATAAATTGTTTGGATGAGAAGTTGGACAAGAAGTTAGGTAGTTTGGAAGGAAGATTGACTATGAATTTGGTGCCCCTGATAGCTAGAGGAATACCTAAAGAAGAAAACTAGACTTCATGACACATTGAACCGCACTAGGAAGAAATTTCTAACACATGACTATGTATCCAATCACAATCCTTTTCGAGTCTATGCAACAATAGATAAATGGATAATAACATATGGAACCATTCTTGTAAGGTGGACCTGGACAAGTTTTGATTGTTATGACACATCAGGACAAGTCACCCAAATGGAACACCACTTCACCCTCCAGGGAATTACTAATGGCATGATCAAACTCAAGGTGGGGTCCTATATCTCGATTTGAAATGATGGAAATGGTGGGAGTGGCATAAAAAATCCTATGCATGTTACATTTCATGGAGTCAATTTTCTAAAGCTATACATGCACATTTCAAGAGAGATACTCACTATTTGGGGTGGCTTACCAAGTTACTCCGAACAAGCTTATTCACCAAATTTATGGAATCCTTTGAGAAATTAGCAATTCATAAAGATAAATGAACATATTTTTTCTATAAAGAATGTTTTATTAGTGGACTCAAGGAGAATATTCTAGCACATTTTTGAATGCAATTTCCTACTACATGGTTGTAAGTGACTAAGAGGGCCCTAGAAGAAGAAATAATGGTTAACACACAAACAAAAAAATCCATCCTTCATTCCTCAACTTTTCCTCCCTATGGTAATTCCCCAATCACAAAAAAAACTCATCCCTTGAAAGTACAAAGGTTGTCTCCAACAAAAATGGTAGATCACCAAAGTCATGGAATTTTATACAATTGTGATGAAAATATTCTATAGGTAATTAGTGTAAATAAAATAAATTATTACAAATTGATATGACCACTTAGGACCTGACCAAAGACACAACTACTGAAGATACACCAGAGTTATAGATTGAAGACACCAACACTCATATTTAGGAATATATTGAACCTCCATTCCCTCATGAAGAACCCATAATATCCCTACATGTATTATTGAGCATTTCGACTCCACAAACCTTGAAACTCACATGATACATCAATCATCGAAAATTCGTATTCCTAGTTAATGGTGGAAGTACTCACAATTCCACTCACAAGAGAGTGGCAGAAGAAAACCATTGTTTTTTTTATACCTGGTGCACAAGTTTCAAATCATGATCACTAATAAAGGTATGATGAAATGTCGGAGTAGATGTGAAAATGTCAAAATGTAGATGGGAGACAATCAGATCAAAACCCATATTTTTTCCATCAATATGGGTGGTTGTGATATATTGTTGGGGGGAGAATGGATGCACACATTGGGACCGATCACCATGGATTTCAAAGAAATTTATATGAGTTTCACTAAGGAGGGTCATGTACACACCCTTCAAAATATTCAGGTTGTCTCTCCTAAAATAGTCATATCTCATTGTGTGGAGAAGTTATTAAAGAAAGAACACTCTCTAATATGACACAAGAAATACACCCCTACTTGCATCTAGTCCTCAACAAACATTATCAGGTATTCGAGACGCCAAAGGTTTTTCCCCCTTCTCAAGGAAAACTTGACCATGCAATTCCCCTAATTCTAAGAAGTCAACCACCAAATGCATGTCCTTATCAACACCCTTTTGCACAAAATAATGAAATAGAAAAGGGCATTCAAGAACTGTTGGAGGTAGGGATCATACATCCTAGTACAATCCATTACTCATCACCGGTAATAATGGTGTTAAATAAGGAAGGAACTTGTCACATGTGTCCTAATTTTAGGGATCTCAATAAGTTGATGATAAGGAAAATATTTCCCATACTAGTTATTGATGATCTCCTAAACGAACTTCATGAATATTTTTTTTTCACTAATATTCATTTGCATTCAAGATACCACCATATCAGGATGAAAGAGACATACATGCCTAAGATATCCTTCAAAAAACATGAAGGTCATTATTATTTTCTAGTGATGCATTTGGGTATTTCTAATTCTCCATCCACTTTCTAAAGACTCATGAACAATATTGTCAAACCCTTCCTACACAATTTTATGCTGGTCTTCTTCGATGATACATTAATTTATAGTAAATCATGAGAATCACACATAGATCATGTTGATAACTCCTTGCAACTCTTGAGAGAAAACCAATTATTCATGGAGCACTCCAAATGTTCTTTTGGGGATCCCAAGGTTGAATATTTTGGGAACATTGTAAGTTAAGAGGGAGTGAAATTTGGTCCCAAGAAAGTAGAGGCTATGCAAGATTGGCCTTGTCTCGAAACACTAAAGATATTGAGGGGATTCTTAGGACTTGCAGGATACTACATTAAAATTGTGAAAAATTATGGACAAATTGTAGTTCCCCTTAATTCACTCCTTAAAAACAATTCCTTTGTCTAGAATGATATAGTAGCACAGGGATTTGCTTCTCTAAAGGATTGTATGTGCACTACTCCAATATTATTAGTTCCTAACTTTAATAATAATTTTTCCTTGAAATGTGATGCCTTAGAAAAATATCTCAGAGTAATATTGATGCAAGAAGGGTGACCCTTGGAATTCACCAGCAAGAAATTGTGTGACAACAATTTGGGAAAATACACACATGATAATGAAATGATGGTTATCCTTCATGTAGAGGAGAATTGGAGGAATTATATCATGGGGAGGAATTTTTAAATCAATACCAACCATCATAGTCTAAAGTACTTCCTAAAACAATGGTTGTCTTTATCAAAGAAACATAAATGGGTCACCAAGATGTTTCAGTATGATTATGAGATTCTATATAAGAAGGGTAAAGAGAATGTTATGGCTGATGCTTTATCCAAAAAAAATTAGGAGGATGTGTCACTCCTTTCCTAATCATTACCAAGTCCATGATGGCTTGAGGGAGCATGCAGGGAATATATAGAAAATAGTACTTTAAGAAAAATCATCCAACGACTTCAAGTAGATCTCAACTCACCTAAACGTTATACATGGAAACAAGACACATTGCAGTATAAAGGTGATCCAGGAGGATCTCGGTGGCCACCCACCTTTTCCAATTGGCTCAAAAACGTTTTTTAGCAACTTACTAGTTTTAGCAATTTTTTGGTTCCTGAACTTCCAGAGCCATTTTGAGGGCCTAAACGATAATTTTTCGCAATTGGGCACCTCAATCATAGTTAAAGGATCTAATTTATCCCCCTAAATGAAGCTCCTCATCAATACCTCTCCAACGATCTATCGTGGACCCTAAATGGAGATTGTATGCAAACATTATGACCCCAAGAAGTGGATGTACTAAGGAATTTTGGTGCTTCATCTCCTAGGGTTAGGTTTTTGGATGTCTAGGGTTTTGGAATTCATGTTTATTGTAAAAATTCCTTCATATCCTAATTGTACTCATCTTATTGTGAATGAGAGTAGCCATCACATATCTTCTTAGAGATAATTTGCCACCATTATAGAAAGCTTGTTTTTAGACTGCATTTTATAGTTTTCTTATTATTTAATAGAAGTCAACTTTTATTGTATCTATATTATTGGTCACTGTGTCTCTATGTTAAATTTATAAATCTATGGTTTCATTTCGTTCCACTCTTAATCCATATCAGTGGCATCAAAGCGGTCTTCTCCTTGTCATTTTTTTAATGCATGTCCCCGACGCAGACAATGTATAGAGAGTTGGGTCTCGAGCTTGTTTCTCTTGGGGAAAGCTGCTCTTTCATGCCCAAGAAACCTTCCATGGCGGGAGAAAAGAAATATGATGGGACAAAAGATACTTTCAAAATGTCCTGTGAGGAATCCCTTGAGTGACAAAGGAATGACATGATGGACAACGTTGCACAAATCCTTCGACAACTGTCGATAAGAGATGCATCCACCTGAAGCGGAGGCGTCACCCCCTTCAAGGTACATATCAATTTTTATATTCCTATATTTGAAGGTCAAATAGATGAAAATGTTGTAGATAAATGGTTAAACATTCTAGAAGGGTATTTTTCTGTCCACATCTTTTTCGATAGAGAAAAGATTACATTTGCGCTCCTCAAGGTCGTCCCTCGTGTCAAATATTGGTGAGAGACTTTTTGTGACCAAAGGAAATAGAGGGATCCACATTATTTGCAGTTGTACCCACTTGGGGTTCCTTCAGGGATGTTATTAAGGAACAATACTACCCTTTTGGAAGTTATGATGACTTGTATACAAGATGGACCACACTACGATAGGAAAAAGACTAAACAATGCCAAAGTTCACTAATGTCTTCCATACCTTGTGCACAAAGTTGGGTATCAAACATTTTGAGCGAAATGGAGTTTTTGGACATCCAGAAAGAAATGGAGTTTTTGGACATCTCATCCTTGGGCACGACCTATCGATATGCTGTGAAAATCAAGAAGAATTTGAAACAAAATACTTGGCATTTTGGGTCTAGGAACCCCTTACAGTAGAAGCAGGGAAAGGGTAGCCCCTACCCACAAAATAAAGGACAGAGAAAATATGAGAAACCTCGGGAGTACCAGTCTATTGCATAAGAAAAGAATGTCAATAGGAAGACAAAGAAAGATATTGGGAAGTGGTGTGACTTCCATAAGAGCCCCTGGCATAACACTATTGATTTTTGCTCAAAGAAGTCATTAGTGGCTGAGTTAAAAGCCTCTGAATTAGGTTCGAGTTCTGAATCTGAGTCAGAACGAAACAATAGGAGATAGATCATTGAAGAGGAACCTAGTGCCATTGTTTCTACCACCAAGATCGAGCCTGATGAACCTAATGATCCAGAGGAAGGCAAGTGCCTCTTTCATTCAGAGATGTGGGTAAAAGGCACTTCGTTGTGATTCATCGTTGATAGAAGTAGCTAGAAGAACCTCATCTCAACAGAGGTCTTCAAGAGACTAGCCCTAATGAAAACGTCACACCCACAACCCTACACCATCGGATGGCTTCATCAAGGAAGCTATCTTCACATCAACCAACAATGTTGTCTATCGTATGACTTCAATCCATTCAAAGATGAGGTATTGTGTGATGTTTTTCCTCTTGAATTTTGTGGTGTTATTTTGGGAAAACCTCATTTATGGAAACTCCATGTTGTATAATAGTCTGTGCCTCACATTGTTATTATTATTTTGAACAGGAAATTGTACATGATTCCTGAGGTAGTCCAACCTAGTGTTATTTCCTTAATCTCTACCAAGAAATGCAAGAAGGACATTTTGCAGACCGAGAAGTTTGTCTTCTTCTTGATTCTCTTTTAGAGTGAGATAAAGGTTGCAGCCACATCCATGGCCTCTGTGACCAACCTCTCCATGCAACATAAACAAGTGGATAAGGTCATGGAAGAATACAAAGATAACTTCCTATCACCTACTAGGGTACCTCTGCACTATTAGTTCAAGCATCCCATCGATCTGACCCCCAGTGCACCACTACACAATGGGCCAGTCTATCATCACTCTCTACTAGAAAATGAGGAGATCAAGCATCAGATCCAATAACTTCTCCACAAGGGGCACATCCGACCCATCTCATAACCTTGTGAAATCCCAATCATGCTGGTGTAGAAGAAATATGGGACTTGGTGACTTTTCATTGATTATTAGGCCCTAAGTAAAATCACGGTCAGTAACTGGTACCCGATTCCCCAAATCGATGATCTCATTGATCATCTCAAGGGGGGAAAATACTTCAGTAAGATTAATCTAAATTTTTTCTACCATCAAGTCCCAATAAAATAGATAGATGTATGGAAAACTACCTTCAAGTCAAAAGAAGGTATTTTTGAATGGTTGGTCATGCCCTTTGGTTTGACAAATGCCCCAAAAAATTTCAAGAGGATGATGGACGATACCTTGTGTCCTTTCACTAATTATTTTGTGGTGGTGTATTTGGATGACATCCTCATCTATAAAAAGACTTGGGAAGAACACCTGCAGCATATTCAACAGGTTTTGCACACTCTATGGTAGCACAAGCTATATGCCAACATGGAAAAATTATCCTTCGGCATGGACATGGTCCAATACCTAGGCTACATTGTTGATGCACATGGTGTGCATGTTTATCCAACTGAGATCCAAGTCATATGTGATTGGCCGTCCCCAACCACTCTCATTGAGCTTCAGAGCTTCTTAGTCCTTTCTAATTTCTATCGCAGGTTCGTGTTGGGATTCTCCCATATTGCATGGGCCCTTAGAAAAATAACCAAGGCTGGTGGTAAGGAAACAATTGAATGGGGAATGTCCCAACATAAAGCATTTGATGATATGAAGCAGTTCTTGTGCTCCTCCCCAATGCTTTCATTACTTGACCTGCAACATCACTTTGAGATCAAGACATATGCTTCAGACTATGTTATGGGCGCATTCATCTCTTACCACGACCACCCCATGGCCTATCATAGTGAGACACTCTCATATTTCGTTCGTAAGTACCCTACTTAAGACAAAGAAATGTACTCCATTATGCAAGCCTACTTCTAGTGGAGGACTTACATTCTCAGGAAGGAGACAATCATCCACACTGATCATAAGCCATTGTAGTTCATGAAAACACAAGGCAAATTGAATAATGGCCACCATCAGAAGTGGTCCACGTATTTGCAACAATTAAACCTCAACAACAATTATAAAATAGGAAGTACAACCAAGTCTTTGATTTCTTCATCTGACCTAAAGTCGTGGAAATCACCATAGTGCTCGATTCTTGTGGCGACGAGACCTCCAAATGGATCCACCTCTATGAGACAGATCTTTCATTTGTTGGCGGAATTGTTGGTTCTTTGTATCCATCTACAACTGATTGCCAAATTTCAAATTCCTGTGCCTGTATATATGTTTTCATCCTTCTGCTCCAAAATGCATACTTTTTCCCATGAAATTGTGGTATTCCATTTTTATACATGTTTTTTCTCTCCATGATCTACCTTTCAGTGGTTAAACTGATTTCTGAAGGAACCTGCTCTGATACCAATTGTTCGATTACGAAGAGGGGGGGTGAATCAGTAATAGATCAATTTAAACCTTTTCAACCATATAGTGAAAGTGTTATATCAGTGTAGCATTATCATCCAATAATTTTATAGTAAATAAAAAATGAACAAATGATAAATCATATGCATACATAGTACACCAGTGTTTTTACGTGGAAACCCAAAGAGGGAGAAAACCACATAATTCTTTTTCTTATATGTCTTGAAGAATTAAATTCATTGGAAGCACCAACTTCCTTTGTTTTCCAGCTGCAACTGGAAGGAGGCTCCAACCCCCTAGTTTCTTAGGCTACAACCTGAGGGAAGCTCCAACTCCCCAATTCTATGGCTACAACTAGAAGGAGGATACAACCCCCTATGTTCTTCGGCTACAAATGGAAGGTGGCTACAACCACTTGTCCTTGCCCCATCCAGCCACCCTGACGTAGAAGTAGAATGATGGAACCACTGTCACACTATCACTGTGAGATATACTATTGTAAAACTGTACCAATCAACCTATAATCAACCTGTAACAACCTATACCAATAACCTGTGTCAATATGTACCATACATAAACATGTAACTCAACTTGTTCCATAAACAAATGCATCAACCATGCACCAAACCTGTACAAACACCCTGTCACAATAACCTATCCAAACAACTTGTAGTCAACCTGTACCATAAACAAGTGCATTAACCATGCACCAACCTGTACCTCAACCTGTACCATCAACGAGTGCATCTACCATGTACCAAATCTGAAATCATGTATCAAATAAACATAAACTATGACTCATCAAGATGTACCAACATCATCAAGTATACACCTCATGTATGTACCAACTCATCAACCACTTGTCTCAACCATGTACCTCAACCATACACCAAGTACATATACCAATATAACCATCAAACGTTCTCTAGCAATACATCACACTATTCATAACCAAATACCATAAACCATTAAATCAAACCATGTGCCACAACCCCATAGTTATGTAGCCTCAAGCTAAACCAACAAATTCAACAACACATCACAACCAAAAGACCAATACGCATATGGAAAATACCAACAACAAAATACCAATTGTATCCCTCAACAAATGATATATGCAGCAGTACTAAACATCCAATACCATCTAAAGAGATAAACCCTATCTCACAAAACATACCTCAAACAAGATGTGGCATATCTCTAATAAATAGAACCCAACCGTGTTGTTGCGGCGATTTTTCTGCCTCACTTTTTCTGCCGCGATTTTTCTACCGCAATTTTTTTGCCGCAATTTTCCTGCCGCGATTTTTCTGCTGCACTTTTTCTACCATGAATTTTCTACCGTGATTTTCCTACTGCGATTTTTCTGCCATACTTTTTCTTTCACACTTTTCCCGCCGCACTTTTTCTGCTACAATCTTTCTCTATCAATAATACCTTCCCAAATAACCTTTCACAAAAATAGATATTCAATGATATTCAAGTGTGTTTAAATGAGAGAGCCTTCCCTCTTATTTATACTTTCATGTAGCATCCCACTTTCCTTATTTTAGGGATTTCTCCATTAACTTTATTATTTAAATAATTTCTTTTGCAAACACTTTGGCTTTTTGGGGTTTCTAGATGACTCATGAGGGTTCTCCAACTTCACATGACCATAACTCTCTAACCATGAAGAGTTATGTGATGTTCCACATACCACCAGAAACGGCATGACATGTACTATCCATCTAGAATAGTATTACCTGCAAATATATCAAAACTCATACCATTATCCATCAAACAAATTTGGGTCCATTACCTAAACCTTTATGCTACCATAATTCTCTATCAGACTTTCTTCAAGGGTTGACATCAATGGAAACTAACCCAATTAATCAACACTTACTATTTTTAGTAGTTTTCCGGTTCTTGAACTTTCGGGGCCATTTTGAGATCCCAAACGATTATTTTTCACGACCGAGCACCTCAATGTTAGTGATAGAATATGATTGAGGTCCCTAAATGAAGCTCATCACCAATACCTTTCCAACTAGTTATTGTTCACCCTAAATAGAGATTGTAGGCAAAAGTTACAGCCCCAAGAAGTTGATGTACTAACTTATCCCAATGGAGCCCACATGAATTTTGGTACTTCATCTCCTAGGGTTAGGTTTTTGGATGTCTAGCGCTTCAACATTCATGTTTATTGTAAAAATTCCTTCAAAGCTTCATTGTACTCATCTTCTTGTGAATGAGCATAGTCGTCACATATCTTTTCAGAGATAAGCTTCCTCCATTCTAGCAAGCTTGTTTTCAATCTACATTTTACATTTTTCAACATATTTCTTATTTAATAGAAGTCAAGTTTTACGGTATATCTGTTATTGTTCACCATGTCTCTGTGTTAAATTTATAAATCTGTGGGTTCATTTCATTCCACTCATAAATCTGGATCAAAAGGGTGCATTATTCTGTTAAAAGATTAAAATCTTAAACAATTATTCTTAGAGGATATACATTCATCACCGATAGCAGGTCACTCTATCTTTCATAAAACCTACGAACAAACTAAACATTCATTCTTTTGGGAAGGCATGAAAATATATATCTAGGATTTTTTAGCATCCTATGAAATTTTCCAATGAAAAAAGGGAGATATTGTGAAGTTACTAGGGGCATTGAAACCACTACGGATTTGGACAGACATTTCAATGTATTTTATTATGGGTCTCCCAAAAGAGGGAAACAAATAAGTCATTGTTGTGGTTATTGACCATCTTTCAAAATGTGAGCATTTTTGTGCCCTAGATCATCTTTTCACTGCTTCCTTAGTTGACCATGCCTTCATGGTTCAAATATTCAAGCTACATGGTATGCCCACTTCCATTGTCTTGGAATGAGACTCCACATTACTAGCAAAGTTTGGCAGGAGCTATTTAAACTTCAAGGTACAAATTTGAATATGAGAATTTCATATAATTATCAAACTTATGGTCAAACAGAAGTGGCAATCAACAAGTGATTAGAGACCTATTTGAGATGCTTTGTTTTTGAAAAAAATATCTAATGGGCACAATGGATTCACCTTGTTGAATGATGGTACAATACCACTTCTCATGGAGATACTAAAATGACACTATATGAATATTTTTATGGAAAATAACCCTATCTACCAGGAAACTCCAAGGTTCATGAAGTAGATAGAATGCTTCTCACTAGAGAAGCCATTATTTGTATCCTCAAGTACAACTTGGTTATGGAACCCAATTGAATGAAACAACAAGTTGATCAACATAGATCTAAATATTATTTTGTCAAAGGGGATCTAGTGTTTCCTTGATTGCATTCTTATAGATAAACATCACTCAAAGATAAAGTTCCCTAGAATATAGATTTTAAGTTCTATGGTCTCTATCAGATAGTACAACACATTGGCCAAGTCGCCTAAAATATGGCTCTACTAGCCCACTCCAAGATTCATGTAGTCTTTCATGCGTTCTATTTGAAGAAGGTTGTGGGATAAAATTGAAAATTGTAGAAACCCCTACCATAACTTGATGAAGAAGGTTCCATTTTTCTCTGACCAGAAGTACTATTGAATACTAGAGAGATTTAGTTGTGCTAGGACATGATCAGGGAAAATCTAGTGGAAATATATGCAACTAGAAGATACCTCATGGGAACCAACATCGATTCTCCAAACATTTACTCACCTTTAGCATTCAGGATAATGCTACTTTTGAAGGGGGGGGGGGGGGGGGGGATGTTAGATTCCTACCCTAACCCCCTTACTTAGATACTTTATTAATTTATGAGGCCACCTTCCTTGAATAACACCCATTAAAATTTCAGTTAATAGTCATTCATTGGAAAACAAGCCCTCTTTATTAATAAGGCCCAAATTAGTTAGTAGACCCTCATTATAAGTGGGTCCATAGGTAGTTACAATTCTAGTTAGATAACTATATAGTGACTAGAAGGTTATGTTATGTTTTATCAAGATTTTTTATTGTATTTGGAGCACTATGCTTGGAGGTTTCCCCCTTGAAGAGGCAAGTGAACTTATCTCTCTATTTTGATTATCAAAGAGATATTTCTTAGGGTTTATCTCTCTTTTATCTTGTGTTCTTGGGTTTTGAGCTATATTTAATGTGATTTCTCTAAATTTTTGGGGTTAAGTACACTATAGAGAAACCATAAGAAGGAAAAAGAGTGGAAACACCAACACTAGTAGAAAAGGAGAAAATTTGATGATGAGGAAAGGAAAAGTAGCACCATAGAAGCATATTCCTAAGGAAGAGAAGTGGATTAGGAAGATAGTTTCCAAACCAAGTTCAAGGCCAACATTAAGTGTTGTAAATTAATTATAGATTTTGTTATTGTAGAAAACATTGTTGATATAGAAATTGTAAGAGAGAAACAACCCATGCCCGATGGACTTCATTGCTTTTAGAAGGCATATGAGGTGTTAGTCATAGATAATTTATTAGTAACTTTTAATAGTAGAGAGTATAAGAATGATATTTTACGTGATGTCTTTCCAATGGATGCATGCCATGTGTTGTTGGGTTGGCCTTCACAATTTTGTATACAAGAAACACATAATGGAAATATGAACACCTACATCATTATGAGGGTTAGAAGAAAATTTGAGTTCATTTCATTGAAGGAAGAAAAAAACGAAGAAGTTGGTGTAGTGTACGTGTATAGAAAAAAAATGAATTAAGAGCAATATCAGAAGAAATCTAAACTATGGAATGTAAATTATGATGAACAAGAGTATTGAAACTACAAAATATTAACCCTTATATTGATAATCTAGAAAGAAATCAATGTTCATGGGCCTCTTTGAGTGGGCAACATTCAAATGAGTAGAGATCAAATACAATGATAATACTTGATAAAACATTACATATATTTCTACCTATATAAATATTTCCTCACTACCCAAACTTTAATTCACTTATGGTCCCATTATTAATGAGCATTAACTACCTAGTGGAACTTATTTAATAAACATGACCATTTTACTGTTGATTAAGGTTGGTTGTCATTGATGTCAACCCTTGAAGAAAGATCCGTAGCACAAAGTTTTGGGTAATGGACCCAATAGTGTTTGATGTAAATATGACTCATTATTGTTTTGTCATGGTTGATAAGAAGTAAATATGGATGAACTCAAAGGAAGTGGTCCCCTTATGGTGAAAGCCCTCATGGGAAAGCAGCTTTGTGGAGTAAAGAGAACCCATGCTTAATTATGGAATAATGAGATGAAGAAGGAGTAATTTGTTAGGGAAAATATACTATGGATATTTCTTTCATGTCATTTCAGGTGGTATGTGTAACATCACATAATTCCTCGGTTAGAGAGTTATGGCCATGAGAAGTTGGAGATTGAGTTTGGGTAATGGACCCAAGTTTGTTTGATGGGTAATGGTATGAGTTATGATATTTTTCAGATACTACTATGCTATATGGATAGTACATGTCATGCCATTTCTGGTGGTATGTATAGCGTCACATAACTCTCACAGTTTTGAAAGTTATGGCCTTTTGAAGTTGGAGGACCCTCATGTAATAAATAGAAGCCCCAAAGGTCAAAAGTAATCAAAGTGGTTTAAGAGATTTTAAAAGGTAAATAATAAAGTGAAGTGATAGGTGTATTATAATTCAAGTGAATACAAAATAAATTATTTCAATAATAATTTTAATGGAGAAATTAGAAAGTGGACCAACCCTAAAATAAAGTGGGGCCAAGTGACTATAGAATACGTTTTAAGGAAGCTACTTGGAGAGTATAAATGAAGCTAAGGCTCTCTCTTTAGAATCACACTTGAGAATATTGAATATATATAGGTGTCTGAGGTTTACAAATTATATCTAAGCCTAAATTAGAAGGGAGAGAAATTGAAAAGAGGCCCGATACAGGAAGGATAAATTCTTTTGATGGTGCTTTCTAAGGTATGTTGGTTGAGGTCATCTCACCATTTTGCTATAACCTTTTGCACATAATTATTCAGATCCTGAAATGGATATACAAGTGATAAAAAACATTTTTACATAATGATTCAGATCCTGAAATGGATATACAAGTGATAAAACATATCCAAGTATCTGTGTTTCAAAATTCAGCTTGTGGGTCGTTGTATTTTTGGAGTTACACTCTGTGGAAAATAGGGTTTGTGGCAAGTCGTGAAACTAGTCAAATCAAGTGTTTCGGGTAAAAACTTCATAACTTCTTCATAACAGATCCAAATTCAGTGAGACCAAATGTGTGGGTTCGGGTATAGTTGGTATTATGTTTTGTAGCAGTTTCAAATAATTTAATCAAATATTTTGTGCGGGGAACGCTCTACAAGGTCGCTCTCTAGAATAAGCCAGAATTTAGCAAGGTATGCCATTTTTGCTATAACTCCTTTTATGAGAGGTTCCAAGTAGTGTCACTTGGAGGAATTGCATAAAACACACTGAATAACATTGTGTATCACTTTCATATCTTTATACATTACAGGTTCAAAGTTATGATTACTTCAAGTTAGGGTTGTTGACTAATCCAAAACTAGGCATGTGAGACTAAAAAAACGTTTGATGAAAATGCTAGTCTCTTGCTGTTAAAGTTAAGGAAGGTTTTCAGGAATGTGATCAGATACACCAGGTCTATTATAGAGCTACAAATCAGATTTTTATGATGAAATTGATGAGGGGTTTTGGTTGAGGTACATGTTGAGTAAATGGTTGAGACAGTTGTTGATGAGTTGGCACATACATGAGGTGTATAGTTGATGATGTTGGTACATATTGACGAGTCATATTTGATGAGTAGTTGACACATGATTGGTGCATACTTGGTACATGGTTGGATGCACTTATTTAAGGTACAGGTTGATTACAGGTTGGAGCATGGTTGATGCACTTGTTTATGGTACAGGTTGATTATAGGTTGGTGCATGGTTGATGCACTTATTTATGGTACAGGTTGATTACAGGTTGAGGTACAGGTTGATGCATGGTTCAGACTTATTGGTACAGGTTTATAGTGGTATATCTCACAGTGATAGTGTGACAGTGGTTCCATCATTCTACTTCTACTTCAGGGTGGCAAGACGGGGCAAGGAAAGGTGGTTGTAGCCACCTTCCGGTTGTAGCTGGAGGACATTGGGGGTTGTAGCCTCCTTTTGGTTGTAGCCAAAGATTTGGGGAGTTGGAGCTTCCCTCAAGTTGTAGCCTGAGAAACTAGGAGGTTGGAACCTCCTTCCAGTTGCAGCTGGAAAACAAAGGAAGTTGGTGCTTCCAATGAATGTAATTCTTCAAGACATATAAGAAAAATCACTCCGTGGTTTTCTCCTGATTTGGGTTTCCACGTAAAACACTGGTGTAATGTGCATGTGTGTGATTGTTTATATATTACTGCTCATTATTCGATAATAATTCTACATTGATATAACATTTGAAGAAAAAGGATTATAATTACGTTATTACTGATTCACCCCCCCTCTCAGTAATCCAAAAATTGGTATTAGAGCAAGTTCCTTCAGAAATCAGTTTAACCACTGAAAGGTAGATCATGGAGAGTACCAACTCGTATAAAAATGGAATACCACAGTTTGGTGGACAGAAGTATGCTTTTTGGAGCATAAGGATGAAGGCATATATACAGGCACAGGGATTTCAAGTTTGGTAATCAATTGTAGATGGATACACAGCACCAGCAGTTCCACCAACAAGTGACAAAGCAGTAAAACTCGATGAGAATAATTCCAAAGCCATAAATGCACTTTTGAATGGTCTCAGTGATACGGTATTCACTAAAGTTGCACATTGTAAATCTGCTAAAGAGATTTGGGACAAGCTTCGAAATATTTATGAAGGAGATTCAAAAGTCAAAACAA
>SNQJ01S0019479.1:112545-130598 GCA_010110895.2 Picea sitchensis | reverse complement strand
TGGTGGCATGTTGGCCAAGTATCACTTTTGAACCTTGATTTTGAGGTGGTTCTGCTAGACAATATTTATTCTATTGTATCTCCCAAGTTTCAGCCCTTCTGGGTATGAAACTTTATTTTATGTAGTTCTATGATATTTCTTCTCTGCAATTCCATAGGTCTGATCAAAATTGGATGTTCCAAGTGGAATTTATGGTAACTTGCCCACAACTTGCCGATTTTTGTCATTTCCAGGAGATCTTACTTGTATAACGTGCCGCACACAAAATAATGGATATAAATTTCTGAAACTCATGCCAAAAATACTACAGACTGTCCACGATCCAATGAAATAAGTCCCACTCCATTTGGATACTCTAGAAAGAATTTATTCTTGTTTTACCTGGAACACCTTCTTGAGACTAGTCAATAGGACTAGTTAGATACCCTATCTTACAAAGGGTGTATATACAAATTTAAGATGACTCAGAAGAGACAATTGTTACCATGGATACCTTACTAATTTCTGTAAGTCGCCTCCAAATTTCAGTGTCTGAAATGTTACGAAAATGTTTTTATAGCGAAAATGGCGCAATGAATCATTTCAGGATGATTCAGGAACCCTATATAGTACAGGATGTATCTCCGCAAGTATAAGGCCTCAGGAGCTTCATTTTGAACCCAACATACCTTGATCCGTCTACTAAATATCCTCCAATTCGTTTCTTCTGAAACATTGTAGAAAAATAGTTATAGAAAAAATACTAAGGTGTCTCAGATGTAGCAGTGAAACCCCAAGACCTTGAGCTCTGATACCATATGTTAAGAACCAAATATCAATATAGCATATAAAAACCTTAGAAAAAGTACTCAACGCCTTGAAAAAGAAACAATTTCATATAATAAGCCTCTTTGAGGGGGAAACCTCCTTTTACCCCACTTAAATGTTCAAGTACAAGATGATTCAAAATGAAAATGTCTCCTTGGTATATATAGGAGACTAGGAGGTATAATTACAACTAATGTCCTAAAGCCGACATAAATAAAATAAAATTACTAATATAATATTCCCCAATTAAGGGGTAATGAGCCAATATTAGGGCTTAACATAAAAGGTATCTTTCGATTTGGGGTTGCTCCCCCTAACTGAATCGTCTAATCTCACAACCTGAACTATCCTTTTTATGGTTCTTTCTCGTGTACATCTAAGACATATAAGATAAGAATTCAAAAAAAATCATTTTGGAGTAGAAATAACTCTGAGTCTCTCACGAAGATACTCAAAGGCTTCCCGTGGAAGTGGTTTTGTAAAGATGTCTTCCACTTTTTCTTTTGTTCCCACATATTCAACTCTGATGTTCTTTTCTGCAACTTGTTCCTGTAGAAAGTGATACTTGATTGGAATGTGCTTCGTCTTGGAGTGAATCATTGGTTTCTTTGAGATACAGATGGCACTTGTATTATCACAATAGATTGGAATGGGCTCATCATACTCAACCTGTATATATGTCATATTTTGTTTCATCCATAGAACCTATGTACAACATGTTGTTGTTGCAATATACTTTGCCTCGGCTATAGATAAAGATATTGATTATTGTTTCTTTCTTATACTAAACACTCACCCAAGTAGAATGATGCTCCACTAGTGCTTCATCGGTCATCAATGCAACCTACATAATCTGCATCTGTGTAGGAAATAAGTGATAGATCCTTTCCTTTTGGATACCATAATCCAAACTCTTTTGTTCCTTTGAGATATATGAAAATCCTCTTCACTACTAATACATGTGATTCCTTTGGTGCTACTTGAAATCATGCGACCTGTCCAACTACCTGCGTTACATATGGTTTGGATGTTGTCACATATAGTAGGCTACAAATCATTGACCTATATTTCCTCTGATCTATATACTTTGAATCATCATCTTTTATCAACTTGCAACTGGTTTGCAATCTTCCATTCTGAACCCCTTTAACATTTCTCTAATATTTTTGGTTTGAGAAATAAAAATTCCTTGGTTTCTTTGACGTATCTAAAGACCTAGAAAGAAGGATAGTTCTCCAAGTAATGAAATTTAAAATTCATTCCTCGTGTCCTTTGCAAATTTTTGTCTTAACCTGTTATCAATACTTCCAAAAATAATATCATCAACATAAACTTCAATTAATAAAATACTATATTGAGTTACATTGATGTAGAGTTTGATGTCTTCATTTCCTTTTTTGAACCCTGCCTATTGTAGATATTTATCCAAACTAGAGTACCATGCTCTAGGAGCCTTTTTTAGACCATACAAGGCCTTCTTTAATTTACACACATAATATGTTGTTCAATGTAGACTTCTTCTTCAAGTTCCCCATTCAGGAAAGATGATTTTACGTCCATCTGATACACTTTAATATTTTTGGAGCATGCATAAACTAAAAATAATCTGATTGCTTCCATTATGGAAACTAGGGAAAATGTCTCTTCAAAGTTGATTCTTTCAAATTGTGCATATCCTTTACATACCAATCTAGCATTTTTCCTTGTAACATGTCCATCTTCATTCAATTTATTCATGTATACCCACTTTGTGCCAATCACATTCTTATCCTTTGGTCTTGGAACCAATTCCAAAGTATCATTTTTCTCTATTTGATCCAATTCTTCATCCATAACCTTATTCCAAAATTCATCCTTGTTGGCCTCTTCAAAACAGGTTGTCTCAATCGTATATGAGAGTGATAGGTGCTTTTGTTCTGGTGAATGGATTCTTCTTCTAGTCTCAACTCCTGCATCTTTGTTTTTGATAATTTGATCTGAAGGATGATTCTTCTGTACTCGTCTGCTAGGTGTCTTTAGAGGCACTTTTTGAACATGCTCTTGTGCTTCTATCAGATCCTCTTCATCTTCCCCTTCTACTTCTTTTTCATCCCCTGCTTCTTCTTCGTAAAGTTGTTCCATTGATTCATTTTCTTATTCCTTTAATTCTTGTCTACATGTTTCATCAATTGTTACGTTGATGATTTCCACAACTTTGTTCAATATTAGGTTGTAACTCTTGTATGATTTCCTTGTACTTGATTAACCAACAAGTACTTCCTTGTCCACACAAGAGTAAAAATTTCCCATTCTACCATCTTCTCTTTTGATGTAGCATTTGCTTCCAAAAAATCTGAAGTGCTTCACATTTGTTGGTCTTCCTTTCCATAGCTCGTAGGGAGTTTTGTCAGTGTTGTTTATGAGAATTACCCTGTTTTGAATGTGAAATGTTGTATGCACTGCCTGTGTCCAAAATATATCTGTCAATTTGGAATCCATTATCATTGTTCGATCCATTTCTTGTATTGTCATGTTCTTTCTTTCAACAACTCCATTCTGTTGAGGTGTCCTAGCAATAGAGAATTTCCTTTTTATTCCATGCCTACTGAAGTAGTCCATAAATTCCTTTGAAGTGAACTCTCCCCCATTATCAGATCTCAAGCATTTGATTTTTGAATCAATTTTATTTTCAACCATTTCCTTGTAGACCTTGAAGTTTTCAAAATCTTCTGACTTATTCTTGAGAAAGAAAACTGCAGTCATTCTTGTATAATCATCAACTAATAACATAAAATATTTCTCACTTTTTAAACCCTTTGTTGTAGTTGGTCCAAATAGATCAGTATGCACAATTTCTAGTGGTCTTGTCATTGAATATTCTTTTGATTTAAACCTGGTCTTTGTTTTCTTTCCTTGTTGACAATGCTTGCATAAACTGTTGGTTGGTTTCATGATATGGGGAATTTCTCTAACTGCTTCCCTTTTGTTGACTTTGAAAAGGTTATCAAAATGTATGTGACCCATTATTCTGTGCGATGTCCAACTTTCATCTTCCTTTCCTAGGAAACACTTTTCATTTCCAATTTCACTTAATACATATATGTTGCTTGAAGTTCTCACAATTTTTGCTCTCAATTTTCCTGAACCTTATTTTCTTATCTCGTACTTTTGTGAATCAAAAGTAACTTTATTACCTTGGTCACACATTTGACTCACACTTAGAAGATTATATTTCATATCTTCTACTAGTATAATATTTTATGTCTTGGTATTCTTGTTCCCAATTTTGACTGTGCCTTTTCCAATGATTTTAGCTGAATCATCATTTTTGAAGGAGAAGGATCCATATCTTTCCTTTATTAATGTAAGAAACCTATCTCTATCACATGTCGTGTGTTTTGCACAACGATTTTCAATATACAAACCACATTTCTTATGCTTATATTGTATAGCAAGTGTGCATTCTTCATTGCTATACTGATTATGCTTTCTTATCCATGTCTTGTTCAGAGGTTCCTGTCTGTGATAGTTGTTGTTTTTTTGTGGTTCTCTAGGAGGGACTGTCATTCTACAATATTTGTCCATGTGTCCAAAGTTGTTACATTTGTATCATTCAACTTCACTGCTCAAAGATTCAAACATGTTGTAACTTCTTCTCTATGTTTCACTAGGCCTTCTTGGATAACCCTTTTGTGTATGACTTTCAAAGTTTCTTATGTTCCTATTGTTAGCTATGAAATTCACAGCTTTATGTCCAAAATTATTACATGTATAACAAAAACCAAAAAATACAGTTTTATACCTAGGAGTTGAAGATCTTATCAAAGGAGGTACTCTTATGAATCCTTCTTGTTCTTGAGGCCTATTTGTCTTTGCCGGTCATTGATTATGAAATATGAATCTTCTCGGTGGAGGAGTGTCCCTGTAATTTTCTTTGTAGACATTCCTATCACCTTTGATTGTTTCTGCATAGATTTTTGGATATGTTTCTTGTTCTGTTGTTTTGGATCTTGATCCCTTTTCTATCTAAATTTATCCAATTTCGAACTTGTCATGATGAGGTTTTTGACTGCTGATAATGTCATTAAAAAAATTTGAGTTGTTCTGCATATTTTTATTTTGAATATCCTTTCTTAGTGTGACAATTTATGCTTCCAATTTTCCAATGATCTTGTCTCTTCCTTCTATTTGTTCTTTGAGTGCTTCTTCAATTATTTTATATTATTCAATTTAAACCTTTGTTGTCATAGGGGAAGACCCACGGTTCAATGCTTAAAAACACAACAACAAAACCCAGACTATTGACACGTTCGAAAACACCTGCGAAGAAGGAGAAGTTTCACCTGAGGTAGAAGCAGGGGAGGTTACAGGACGCATGTGCCTGTAACCAGGCTGGGACATGGATCTGTGATAAGAGCACTTCATAGAATATTTTGTTAACACTTAGGAAGTGAACATGCATTAGTTTATTAACCTCATTAACATCGTAGAGAATAATAAAAAACAAATAAGTGCAGTAACAACAAGTGATTATGCACCCTAGAAATGTAGCACCTGACACTATGAGTTAGATATAGCATTCATTTACCCTTTAACATAATTAAAGTACTTCAACAACAAAATATACATTCATTACACATTATAATCAAAACACTAAGCAAACTCATAACATAAAAGAAATTGCACAAACAAAACCATGAGACACCAGATATACGTGGTTCACCCTAGGGAGGGGCTATGTCCACAAACCGCTTCGCCTCTTTATTATTTGCCAACATATTACATCCAGTCACTCCTGTGCACTAAGACACAGATTCAGAATTCTCACAAGATAGTATATCTTCGCACTAAGCACTAGATCCTCCTTATTCACCTTCCAAAACTAGGTCAAATGCATAGAGACAAAATCTCTTCTCACAGAACTTATCACCTTCTACAAAATAAAAGTCGAGCACAAATCCTCAACCACATACATTCCTTTACACAAAATCAAACAAGACTACTTTTCTCTTTATTCTCTACTTCTACAATACATTCTTCTTTATTTATACTTTACAAACCCTGACAATAGGGCCTAAAGATGGGGAGAACACATGAGCCGACATCCCATAAACCCATTACAAAACCATAGAGGTCCCCATAACCCTCAAAATAGGTGATATATACGATCTCATCTTCGCCTGGGCACTCCTACTTCGATCAGCATGTGGAAGTCCGAAAGTGTGCCAAAATTGACCAAAGTTTCCCCAAAACTTGGTTAAGGGCCAACAACCCCCCAACACTCACCTGTGACTCATCTTGAGTCACTCAAGTATGGAAAATGCTACTTCAAAAGCCTCAATATTAACTCGATCTGCCTCGACTTGCTACATCGCCTGAGCCTCCTGCTCAATGAGCTCTTCGACTGTCTTCTCTGTAACAGGCCCTTCCAGGCGTTGTTATACTGCTACAACTACTTGATCTAGATGTGAACCCTATCAATTGATATCCTCAAACACATTGCAAGCTTCATCCTACATAGGTTGTAACTTCTGTGTTACTTCCATCACCTTACCCTAGAGGGAAGTGATCTTCTACTATACTATGCGCTACTCCTGGGATCTCTTCATCCTTTATACTATTGTGAGCAGATTCATCTATGCCTGTAATGAAAATGATTGTTGTTGTGCATCCTGTAACTGAGCCTCCAGCTTCTTTAACTTTAGATCCTCGGTGAGGTGGTCATAAGTCTAGGCGCTCCTGTCACTCAACTATTTACATGCCGAGGCGAGGGATTTTATACTTGCTACTTTATTTTCAGCAGACTCCTCCCTCTGGTCACACACCTCCTGCAAGGTGGTAGACATTGTTCGGGCCTCCAGTTCAGTTATCATATCCTGAAACTACTGGAGGGTCTCTGTGAGATTCGCTACTTGAGCTTTGACATGCTCTTGCTTCTCCTGTGCCAAGCCTGGCATAGAGTGACATGCTTTACTTACTGCCTCTTTGACCATGACCTTCTCTGTGAGAAAATTCTATTTTTCCTTCTATAGTTGGGCTTTGCCAGCTATCTTTTCCTCCTGAAGATCTACTTTCTCACTTTCATAGGAAGCTACATTGTCCTGCATTGCTCATAAGTGTACTAGGAATTCGTCTTTCACCTTTTTCAAGGCTTCTGTAGCCTTCTCCTTCTCTTCCTGAGCTCGCTAGAAATGAGCTTCTGTTTCATCAACAAGCCTTCTTAGCTGGGATACTCTTTCGATGGTCATTTATCTCTGTTCCCTTCTATATGCCTTCAAACCTGCCTCCAATAATTCAACCTGTCTTGGAGGTATTCCTTTAAGTCTAACCTCAACATCCAAGTTAGGGATAGCCTATAATTCTGCATGGGTGGAAAACTTGATGCTATACTGAGGGAGGGTGATCCAAATCCCTGGTTCACCCTTCAGATTCGGTTCATCTTCCAAGTCTGGGTTCTGTGATGAGGAATGCAAAGACAATGCAGTAGGCACTGTGTGGACCAAGCGAACATCCTGCTACACTTCCTTCAATTCCCTCTCAATGTTTTCATAAAACTCCACATGTTTCTCTTTGTATATCTACAACATGTCTTCAGAGGCTTCCTGGATAGCTCCGCGGACCAAACTAATGTCTTCATCAGTGAGAGTGTCTTCCAATTGTGGCCTATTGGTGCGTGAAGGTTTCTTCAAAGAAACTTTCCTCTTTTGCGGTGTCACTTTCCCAATAAAGGGATCTTCAGGTGGTGTAACTTCACCTCCTCCCTGCTCTTCTTCTCCTTCATATCCTCCTCCCTATCCTTATGCTTCTTCTTCTCCTCCTCCTTGTCCTTCTGCTTCATCTTCTCCTCCTCTTGGCGAGCCACACCCATTATCTCCAGAGGTTTTCTCTTCATCCTCTTCGTCACTCTCTATGTCCTGGACTTTAACCTGCTTTTTGTGCTTCTTCTTCACATTATAATGTCTGACATGTTCAACTTGTTTAACTATTGTGATTCCTATGGTGTCAGTGTCAGGTAAATATGCATCGACGATAGGTATAAGAAATTATTCTGGCCATTCGTTTGTAATATATTCCATATCTTCATCCATAAGCTTATAATATGACTGCAATATTTCCTAGTGCTCATCTCTTCGCACGACGATGTAAATGAAGTGGGGATCAGCGTAGAAATTCGTTATGGAATGATACTAATGCAGGGTACGCGGTTTCATATGCGGGAATGATTCAATTGTGAATTTAAATTACTGATAATACCTATGAAACATGACATTAGACTGCCACTACTTTGTTATGTCATTGGTATACCATAGGGTGGAAGCCTGAGTGGCTAGGGGTTCTGTAGGTTCAATCTCTGGGAAATCCGCTCCTTCAGACATATGCCAAGCAACAAATGTGATTAGGATAATCAACCAACTATAGTGAAACTCATATCCCAAGTCCTGGGCTTCGCGACAATCTTTTTCTAGCTCGTTGACGAGGTAGTTCACCCAGTTCATCTACATGCCCTCCACACACTTTCCTGCGAGGTCCAGCATGAACCTGGTGACCTATGTGGGGAATTTCTTCCTCAATAGCTTGTCAGCTAAGATTTGATGAGCAAGGCACATTGCACCATCCTGTATGGAGGCTACCTTGTAACCTCGCTTCCCTTTTTCTACCTCTCCATAGGCTTCTTTGATGTGTTGTGCTAAATAATAGTCTGAGGTCTTCCCTGGATAGAATTGTTGTGGGTTAGGACCCTTCAAGATTAAACCTGTGATCTGGTGGATCAGGGTTAGATCCACAGTAATTATTTTGTCGAGCCATAGATATCCACCATGATAGCACGAAAAAAGGAGTTTAATGAAAGAGTTAACCTCCTGGTGAAGACTAAAATGGGGAATCTCCATTACATTCAGTATGGTTGACTATGCCAACCCCTTAATCCATGGTTGTGAGATGAGGCGAGGTTTATTTCTAGTTGTCTTTGTTAAATATCAGTGAGGATCTAGCATGTCCTAGTTTTTCTGGTCTCCTAAGTTTAAGTCGATGTGCTTCAACAACAGGATCTTCCCTAACTGACTTCCTACTATGCGAATTCCTTTCAGAATGTACGCAGTGAAAACATAGTACTCGAAATCACGAGGGATACTTTCACGGTTAACAATGTCAGCTAGAGGTAGAATATATTCAGGCAAGATCGACGGGATATGCTTCGCATTAGCCATATCATCGCGGTTCTTACTTCTCTGTTCAGTTACGAGGTTGATGTAGGTAGAATGACGTTCGATCGAGGGGAAATCCTACAGTCCCCTAGTAGACAATGCCTAAATACCTTTAGATACAGGTATGTCATCCATGAGTTTCCTAAGAACTTCCTCGACATACTTCTCCAAATCGTTGGGCTTGCCCGACATTCTATCTTTTAACAGACAACGGGTAGACAAACAAACAAGTGGGGTATACTTCTAGATAATGACAGACAACTCAGTTCGACACTTGGCCAATTCTCTGCTTAGCTCAGTCAGTCATGGGTACCAAAAAGTGGCCCCAAAAACACCATCGACGAGTTAAATAAGTGGGGAAGTCATGACGGATCTTCCATCGAACATGAAAATGCTTCCATTAATGTAAATATAGTCGTTATGGTGTGGTCTAAATGTCCAAAAGAGCTCCATAAACTCATAATTGTGTTTCCTAACCATTCTTGAGCATCATTCTAACAGTTGGGGAACCTCCAATGGTTATATAACTTCACCAGGGTGAATTCCAAATCTGCGCGGACCTGTTGTTTTAGCGAGGTTCAAACCCTACAAACCTGCCTCATTCCGGTCTGTGAAGTCTTCCATCTGGTTTCTGTAACTTCTTATAGCTTTTCAAAATTAGCCTTCTTCTTATTGAGCTTCCTTTCCTTCTTTCCTATTATCTGAGTCTCTTTAACTATTTTTTGAATCCTCTTTCCATTTTTATTCTTATCTTCCCCTAGCATAGTGGCTTCGCACTATCGAGGTACCTTCAAAAGTTCTGAATTTAATATCCCTTGTATTAACACTTCCTAAGTGGGAACACTTCTCTCTTGGATATATATGTCCTTCAAGCCTTCTTTCATTCTTTCAACCTTGATATCTAATTATTTTTCTTTTATTCCCTCCTGCGTTGTTACTTTTCTCTGTTGCTTCGACTTATCCTCTCGTTCTTCTATTAGTCGATCTATTTTCCTAGCTATGAAATAATTATTGATTTTTCTTTTCTGTAGCTTCTTCCTCTGCTTTCCTTATGATTTGATCCTCCTCAATGCAAGTCTTACCAAACAAAAGTGGGAAAGGGGCGTTATCCTAAACAAACCTAATGACTTCAAATTCTTCTTCATTTGATGTTCCATGAACAATAATAGGGAAAGTAGTTACTCTTCCACATAAAGTTATCATCTTTCCCTTAAACAATCCTATCCTTCCTAAATAAGGTACCACAGTAGGATTTCCCAGAACTTCCCAAGTTTCTTTTGTCATAATATTCAATTGTGTTTCTTCATCCAAAACTATATTGTCTATGTCAAAGTATTTTATTCTTGCACTTATGCATTGTTTTGCTTTTAGGCTTTATGGTAAAATGACATCTTTATGAACATCCATTGTTTCTTTCAACCGTAATAGCATAGTCTGAACTTCCTCTAAAATTTTCTCTTTATTACTTTTTAACATACCCTTAGTCTCTTGAATATTTTCATAATTTTCTTGTCTAATGTCCCTCCCTTCAAATTTAGCAATAATCCTTGAACAATCCTCAACCCCATGACCAACAAATTTACAACAAACACAAATAGATCCTACCTCCTTCCCCTCAATTTTAGCAATAATCCTTGGACAATCCTCAACCTCATGACCAACAATATTACAACAAATACAAATAGGCCCTATCCCAGGGAATTCCTTAGGAAGATGTTCCGACCTTATGCAATTATAACACAAATTCAATCCTCTTTTTCTCTTAAATGTTCCCTAATACATTTTGTACTTCACACTTCCCCATAAGATCCTAGTGTTGGACCTACAATATGAAAAACTTGTTTCTAGGTTCTTGCATCCACTTATTAGTCCAAAAACTATTTCTATTCATAGGAATAACATAACTTTTTTTATTTCCATTAAATTTACTCAAATCAACTCTTTCTTTCAACTGCACCCTAACCTTTAGACTATGAAAAAATCTATTAAACATACTTAAATTCATGTTTTCAAAACAAAACTTTTCACTTATCTTTCTCGTACCAAAGAACAAAGCTTACCTCTTTTAGAATCTTACCTCTTTTCTTCGGAATAACTTACTTTCTTGGCACAAAGCTTCCCAATTTAAGTAGAGTACTGCACACTTTAACACCATACATATGCACAAAGCTTTTATTTTTCTTTACTTCAGTTCCCAGCAATCACATTTTCGGTCCCAGCAACAGAACCATTTATTGGCACAGGGGCAGACCCATGGTTCAACGCTTAACAATGCACCAATAAAACTTCGAATACTAGCCCTTTTGGAAACACCTACAAATAAAGCGAATTCTCGCCCAAGGTAGAAGCAGGGGGGGTTACAGGATGCATGTGTCTGTAACCAGGATGGGACACAAATCTATGATAAGATCACTTCGTAGAATATTCTATTAACGCTTAGGAAGTGAACATGCATTATTTTATTAACCTCATTAACATCGCAGAGAATAATCAAAGACATATAAGTGCAGTAACAATAATTAATTATGCACCCTAAGCACGTAGCACCTAGCACTGTGAGTTAGATATAGCATTCATTTACCCTTTAACATAAGTAAAGTACTTCAACAACAAAATATACATTCATTAAAAATTATAATCAAAGTACTAAGAAAAATCATAACATAAAATAAATTTCACAAAGAAAACCATGAGACCTAGATATGAGTGGTTTACCCCAGGGTGGGGCTACGTACACAAACTGCTTCGCCTCTTTATTATTTGAAAAAATATTACATCTAGTCACTCCTATGCACTAAGACACAAAGTCAAACTTCACACAAGATAGGAGATCTACGCACTAAGAACTAGATCCTCCTTCTTCACCTTCCAAAACTAGGTCAAATGAATAGAGCCAAAATATCTTCTCACGATACTTAACACCTTTTACAAAATCAAAGTCTAGTGCAAAAGAACACATGACTACTTTTCTATTTCTTCTCTACTTCTACAATACATTATTCTTTATTTATACTTTACAAACCCTTACAATAGGGCCTAAACATGGGGAGAACCCATGGGCTGACATCCCATAAACCTGTTACAAAACCCTAGAGGTCCCCTTACTAGGTCCCCATAACCCTCAAAATAGGTGAGATATACAATCTCAGCTCCGCCTGGGCGCTCCTACTTCGATCAACGTGTCTATTTCCAAAAGTGGGCCAAAAATGACCAAAGTTTCCCCAAAACTTGGTCAAGGGCCAACAACCTTCAAATTTTTGATCATTTGTTCTAGTTCCTTAGTGTCTTCTTTCTTGTCTAGTTCCACTTGTAGTTTCTTATTTTTCTTCTTTTCTCTTTTGATAACTTCTATGGCACACAACAATTCTTCTCGGTAGTCGACTTCTACCTCTTCATATTCTTCTTCTCCCTCTTCATATTCTTCTTCAGAGTCTTCTTTATCAGAGTCTTCTACTATAATGAATATAACTCTTTTTGTCTCACTGTCACTGACTTCATCTTCATCTGATGATGAGATGTCTTCTTTGGTGCATAATATTTTCTTGAAAAAATTCTTTGTGGTTCTTTTTACTTTATATGTTTGTTTTCTATTTGAGTAACCTTCATCAATTCTCTTTTTCTTATGAGGGAATTTGTTAGCAAAATGACCAATACAATTACAATTAAAGTAAATCAAAGGAAGCTTACCTATATACCTGTTGTTGGTTCCCTTGTTCAATATTCTGACAAAGTTAGCCACTTCTTCATCATCTTCCAAGATGTCATTCTTGTTTCTATGTTCTTTTTATTTTTGGTTTCTCTTTTGATTTGACCTTTTGGATGCTTTGAAGGTTGCTTCTTTTATATCTAGATTTTCCTATTCAGTTCTCATTTCATATGCTGTGAAGATTCCATGTAGTTCATCCATGCTTATTGAGTTTAGATCTTCTCTTTCTTCTAGTGTTGATATCTTAGGGTAAAATCTCATAGGAAGAGATCTTAGTACCTTTTGAACAATTACAAATTCTTTGATTTCTTGTCCCAATCCCAAGATTGCATTAACTGTTTCATCGACTTGTAAACAATAATAATCAATGTTCTCATCTTCCTTCATATTTAGTTGTTTGAACTGACCTCTGTAAGTTTGAATCTTTGATGCTTGATTTTTGAATCTCCTTCATACATATTTCGAAGTTTATCTCAAATATCTTTAGCGGATTTACAATGTGCAACTTTGGTGAATATTGATTCTCCGAGACCATTCATAAGTGCATTTGTGGCTTTGGAATTATTCTGACTGGGTTTCATAGCTTTGTCATTTGTCGACGGAACTGCTGGTGTTGTGTATCCATATACAATTGATTTCCAAATTTAAAATCCTTGTGCATGTATATATGTCTTCATCCTTATTCTCCAAAAGGGATACTTTTGTCAATCAAACTGTGGTATTCCATTTTTATACATGTTGTTTCTCTACATGATCTACCTTTCAGTGGTTAATTTGATTTCTGAAGGAACCTGCTCTGATACCAATTGTTTCATTACAAAGAGGGGGGGATGAATCAATAATAGAGAAATGTAATCCCTTTTAACCATATAATGAAAATGTTATATCAATGTAGCATTATCATCCAATATTTGTAGAGTAAATAAACAATGAACTAATACACATACATAGTACACTAGTGTTTTTACGTGAAAACCCAAAGAGGGATAAAACCACATAATGTTTTTTCTTATATGTCTTGAAGAATTACATTCATTGGAAGAACCAAATTCCTTTGTTTTCCAAATGAAACTGGAAGGAGGATCCAACCCCCTAGTTTCTCAGCCTACAACTTGAGGGAAAATCCAACTCTCCAAGTCTCTGGCTACAACCAGAAGGAGGCTGCAACCCCCTATGTTCTCTGACTACAATCGGAAGGTGGCTACAACCACCTTCTTGTTCCCCATCCAACCTCCCTGATGTATCAGTAGAATGATGGAACCACTATCACACTATCACTATGAGATATATTGTTTTAAACCTGTACCAATAAACCTACACCAAACAACCTTTACCAATAACTTGAACCATGTATCAATGATGCATCAACCTATACCTCAACCTATAATCAACCTGTACCATAAACAACTGCATCAACCATGAACCAAACTGTACCAAACAAGCTATAATCAAATTGTACCATAAACAAGTGCATCAACCATGCACCAACGTGTACCTCAACCTGGAAACCTTCCTTAACTTTAACAACAAGAGACTAGCATTTTCATCAAACTTTACTTTAGTATCACATGACTAGTTTTGGATTAGTCAACAACCCTAACTTGAAATAATCATAACTATGTACCTATAATGAATAAAGATATGAAAAATTTACACAATGTTATTTAGTGTGTTTTATTCCATTCCTCCAGGTTTCACTACTTGGAACCTCTCATAAAAGGATTTATAGCAAAAATGACATACCTTGCTGAATTATGACTTATTCTAGAGAGAGAACTTGTAGAGCGTACCCTACACATAATATTTGTTGTATGGATATGAACATTTTACACATAATGCTACAGAATGTAATATAACCAACACATTTTTTCTTACTGAATTTGGATCTATTATGAATAAGTTAGGACGTTTTTACACGAAACACTTTTTTTAAACTAGTTTTAGGACTAGCCACAATCCCTATTTTCCACAGAGTGTAACTCCATAAATACAACGACCCACAAGCTGAAATTTGTACCAATGCTACTTGGATATGTTTCCTCAATGGCCTCTCAATTTCATGGTCTGAATCATTCTAGAAAATAATTTATTGCGAAAATGGTGAGATGGTCTGTAAATAACATACCTTAGAAAGCATCATCAAAAGAATTTATCCTCCCTTGAATTGTGGCCTTATTTACTTCACCTTCCCTCTGAAAGTCATCTTATAAATTCTTTGGTTACCTCAGTCACCTGTAGATATTCAATATTCTCAAGTGTGATTAAAATGAGAGAGCCTTGCCTCTTATTTATACTCTCCAAGTAGCTTCCTTAGAAGCATCTTCTAGGCCACTTTGTCCACATAGTCACCTATGTCCAACTTTGCCCAATTTGCCACTTGTCCATTTATCCAATAGCCACTTTACCACTTAACCCATTTTCCTCATTTTAGGGTTAACCTTCTTATAACCACTTTCCATAATTAGAAAGTTATCTACTTAATTTATTATTTAAATAATCCTCCTTGACTTTGTCACTTCACTTTATTAGTTAAATAATCCTCTTTGATTTTGTCACTTTACTTTATTATTTAAATAATCCTCTTTGAATTTGTCACTTCACTTTATTATTTAAATAATCCTCTTTGACTTTGTCACTTCACTTTATTATTTAAATAATTTCTTCTTTGTAAGCACTTTGATTTCTTTGACCTTTTGGGGTTTCAAGCCAATCATATGTGGGTCCTTCAACTTCGTAAGGCCATAAATCTCAAACAGTGAGGAGTTATGTGACATTCCACATACCACCAGAAATGGAATGACATTTACTATCCATATAGAATAGTCTTACCTACAAATATATAAAAAAAAATACCATTATACATCAAACAAACTTGGGTTGACATCAATGACATCAATGACAACCAATGACATCAATGACAACCAACCCAATTAATCAACAAATGTGTCACCCGGTTTTGTCACTTTCTGGCTGATCAGTGCACCAATAGGATTGTGCCACGTGGTAGTCCATATGGTATGTACGTTGACGTGGAACATTGACGTTGTGTGATGACATGGAACTGACATGGAAGAGGACAACGTTGCCCAGTGGGAGGCTGTCATGTAGCCCATTCAGGGACTGCTGCGTGGTAAGAAAAAAAATCACAATGACAGCTTGTTAGAAAATTTTGAAAAAATTAAAAGTTTGGAGGGTTTGCCAAATCTGGCGGACCATGCCAAACTTGGTCATGATATAAACATTGGAGATATGGATAGCGCCACCGCTAAACATAGTAGAACAAATTTGTATTATAAGTATATATTATAATGGATTAAAACCCAAAAGGGGGAGGCCCATGGGTTTGACTCTGTGACCTCCTCCCCACTACACGCCTTTGTATTAATGCCCAAACCAATAGGCCAACGACCTTATTTGTAATAAATTCCTGTGGATAATACTTAAATGTTGAGTCTTCCCAGCCCTAAAAGGAGGCACATGTATGGTATGACCTTGGGAATGCATTTTTATGTAGTCCAATCATTAATTGAATGTTGCAGAGAGGCGCAAAAATCGAGGTGAATTTCTTCTTTGGCCTAAGAGTGTCAGAGTCATATCGAGGTGTGGAGACAATCATTTTTGGGTAATTCGACACCAAGAACCCAATGGTGTTGTCTGTTTTATGATCTGAGCATTATTTCTGCAGCTTGATTTCAAAATGAGGTATACTTATGCATTTTTCCAAATTCTTTTGCTGAGTTAATGAAAGAGACTACCCATTCGAGAGAAGGACCCGGAGACGTAGTCCACCAGGGATGAACTCCGTTATCAAATTTTTGTGTTCATATTTGATGATTATGTCTCTTCATTTTTTATCTTTTCCTTCTTTAATGGTGCACTTTAATTTATGCTCATTTAATGAAATTATTTATAAGTCACTCGATGAAAATATCCCAGATCATGTTGGTATCAGAGCAGTCGTCTTTGACTTGAATTGTTGAGTGTGAATGCTTACTAGGGCCAAGCATAAGTAGGGTGAAGGAACTCTTAATAATTTCAATACTAAATTTGGTCGTGCATCCCAAAGGAAGAAAATGGCAGAAGATGACAAGCGTGATAAACAAGAGAAAAACTTTCATATGGTCTTTTATCGCGTGTCATAAATGGTCGAACGAATGTATGGAGATTACAAGAAGAGGATGAAGAAGAAAGGGAAGAAAAAGGAAGAACATGTTCATGATGATGCTTTAGTAAACCAAGGGGCTGGAGGAGATCCTCCTGAGCCTCCATCTTCACCTTCAAGCTCTAGTTCTTCTTTCTCTGAGCATTCTCATCATTCTCATCATTCTAGCCATAAAGCCTCTTTTAAGAAACCATTATTAAAGCTTGATGTAGAATTTTCTTTACCTATTTTTATTGGAGATTCTAATCTTGAAAAGCTCGATAATTGGATCCAACATGTTGAAGTATATTTCTGTGTTCAACATATTGATGAAGAGGAAGTAAAGGTGCAACTGGATTCTCTTCGATTGGAAGGAACCGCTCTCGTATGGTGGGAGAGAAAGCTTCAGGACATAATTAAGTGTGGTAATATTCTTTCCTCATGGTCAAAATTTAAATCAACGATAAGGAAGAAATTTTATCCATTAGGGTATTTACATAAAGCAATGATGGAATGGAAAACTTTAAGGAAAAGTAAAGGTCAAACTGTACAAAGTTTCACAGAAGCATTTAGGAAGAAAGCTCTTGCATTAAACATTCCTTTGGATTCTTATGAAACTTTAATGAAGTATATGTATAACTTTCGATACAAATTAATGTATTCCTGTGATTCTCCTGATCTAACAAGTTCCTCTTTGTTAAATATAGAATCGCTTCTACTATTACTTTTGTGGAAGCAATTAAACCACAATCACAACCACAATGCACAAAGTGAAATATCAATAACACACAACACAAAAGTTTTACCGGGAAAGCGTAAAGCTAAAATCCCCACTATCATATATTATGTATATCATGAATCATGAAACAATCTCATAAAAAACTCTAATCCAAGAGCTCTCAGTAAAATACAATCGTCTCACACTGTCATACACAAATTAGCAAATACATGCGCCAATTCCTGTGTCCAGACAGCTTGCCTCCTCTGCACAAACTCTACAATCTGAATTCTCACAATGAATCGAATGAATGCAATTGCCTCATTTGTGCATGCTCATAAGCATATTCACTGCATGTGTGAACAAATCACAACTGATAGCCAAACTGTCCCTTTCACCTGTTATCTCAACTGGTGTCCATTGGAACTAACATGCATGTAGTTAACTGTGGCGAATCTTCAGTTGCATGCGAGTTAATTGATTGTGAATTAATGAATA
>SNQJ01S0019479.1:79562-110826 GCA_010110895.2 Picea sitchensis | reverse complement strand
TATATCATGAATCATGAAACAATCTCATACAAAACTCTAATCCAAGAGCTCTCAGTACAATACAATCATCTCACACTATCATACACAAATTAGCAAATACATGCACCAATTCTTGTGTCCAGGCAGCTTGCCTCCTCTGCAGAAAATCTGCAATCCGAATTCTCACAATGAATCGAATGAATGCAATTTCCTCGTTTGTGCATGCTCATAAGAATATTCACTGCATGTGTGAACAAATCACAATTGATAGCCAAACTTTCCCTTTCACCTCTTATCTCATATGGTGTCCATTGGAACTAACATGCATGTAGTTAACCGTGGTGAATCTTCAGTTGCATGTGAGTTAACTGATTGTGAATTAATGAATAATTAATTCACTGAACTCACACTAATACAACTAAGCTTAACTCACCTAACTACACTTGTAATTTTGTTACAATTCCAAATCACTCAATTATGAATGAGATAATAGATTAATATTTATTGTCTAATTTAATTAAGGGAAAACTAAATTAGACACATGTTTCTTGTTGACTTTTCAACAGTATATTGGTGCACTTCATAGTTATATTCATCATACTTTTCTCTTATTTAACCCCACCAGTCTTGATGAAGTTTGTGTGCAAGCCACTCACCTTGAGAACAAGGGGAAGCATGTTCAAGAAGATCCCATGAAGAAACCTTCCAATCTCCCACATAAAACTTTCAAGAAGTTTAAAAGGAAGGAAACGAAGACCGCCACAATGACGAGAGAAGGAGGAAATCCATCTTTCACTCATTGCAAGAAAAGTGGTGACGATGAAGAAAATTGTTGGAAAAAACATCCAGAGAAGAAATTGAAATAGTTTGGTGGAAAGGGGAAGACAAAAACCGTTGCTACAGTGAAACAAGATCTTGGTTCTGATTCAGGAGATGAAGGAAAGTTCATGGTGGTTGGAGTACAAGGTAAAGATTCCCTTCATGCTAGTTCAAGTTCCAATAATTAATCTCATGATGATGAACGAAAGAGAAATGAATTATTTCACATAAGAGTTGTATCTAAACACACTAAGATAGATACATTATTTGATCTGGGTTCCCAAGTAAACTTAATATCTGAAGCACTTGTCAAGAATATTGGTCTTGAAATGAAACCACATTCGAAGCCTTATCCTCTTGGTTGGGTATGTGATAAATCAAAACTTAATGTCACCAAACAATGTAGGGTCATATTTTCTATTGCTTCAAAGTTGATTGATGAAGTGGATTTGGATTTTTTACCACTTGATATATGTGTCATAGTGTTGGGAAGTCCTTATATTTATGATAGAAAATAAGTCTTCTTTCGTCATGAGAATAAATACCACCTTACTAAGGGGGGAGTGGAATATATTGTTAGAGCTCACAACATGAGGGTAAATACAACACTTATTAGGGCTGTGCAAATGGAAAGACTCATAAACACTAATAAGAGATATTTACTCATGGTCGTAAGAGATAAATATGTCAAGACATTTGATGCTTTCCAAGGATCTCATGAAAATGAATTAATTTTTATTCTTTATAAGTATGATGATATTTTTCAGGAACTAGATGGATAACATCCTAAGAGGAAAATCCAACATGAGATACATCTTCAACAAGATTCTCCTCTTCCTAATGTGGGAATGTACAGGATGTCAGTTCTAGAGATGACAGAGATCAAGAAGCAGGTGCAGGGCTTACTAGATCAAGGGGTCATCAATCCCAGTTCATCTCCTTGTGGTTCTCCGATCATGATGGTGCCAAACAAAGATGGCACATGGAGAATGTGTGTCGATTATGTTATAGAAAGATTTGCCTCACCATTGCTATCTTGCATAGAGGGCCTTTTTCCATTTCCATATGAAGACTTATCAACCCCTTTTTGATAAATCCAGAGCCAAAAATATATATTTTTACACATATACACTCTCTAACTTCTTTGCAAGATGTGTATATGCTTGCTTCTCCACTATAGCTCGTGTATATTGGGATTTCTGCCAGAAAATAAAAAATGAGGTTAGGTTTCCATGTCACAAAAAAATATCTATGATCTTTGGCCTTCCATATACTGGAAACATTCTGACTCAGACCTTCAGTTTCATTATGGAGGCTATAAGTGAACAATTTCGAGCTATGGAAAAAGATGAGAAAGCATTCAACTTTGAGAGAAAAGTTACTCTGGAGAAATTACTTCATATTGAGTTTGCATCCCTTTGTCCCTCAAGTCTGAACATAGTGTTTAGCCCCCAAGATCTTTCCTGATTGTTGAGAGGACCTCATTACCTCTTTTCTATGAGCTTGCCTTTGGTGGAGGATTGAAGTGGTGGAGACCCAGTTGGACGAAACTTGGTTTCTTTGTTTCGAACCGTGTTGACATGGAAGTCTATAATGTTGATACTTCTGTTGATCAATTATTAATAGAAATACTCCTTTCTCGTCCTATCAATATATTACAAATATATGATTTTTATCCATGGGAATGTTTGTAATGTTTATTAATGGATTGTTCTATCTGATGTGCTAACTCATTTTATATATTTTCACTATATACTTGCATCGCTTATTTGTTGAGAACTTCTTGTAGGTGTAAAGCTTTGGGTCAAAGTGCTCAACAGTGGAATGACATCAAATGATTGGATCTAGGTAGGATTATTCCTTATATTGCACATTAGTTTATATAACACATGTTGGAATTGAGTTGATTTCTGGAGTCATACCTGTCTGTTGTGGTTTACCCTTGGCCATAGAGAGGTTTTCCCTTGTAACAGATTACCGGGCTTTAAATAAAATCATGGTGAAAAATTGATACTCTCTTCCTCGTATAGATGATTTACTTGATCAGTTAAAGAATGTTGTTTATTTCACTAAGTTGGATTTGCACAGTGGATACCATCAAATCAGGGTCGCAGAACAAGATGCATGGAAAACTACCTTTACAACCAAACAGGGATTGTTTGAGTGGTTAGTTATGCCATTTGGGCTTTGTAATGCCCCGACAACTTTCATGTGTGTGATGAATGATGTATTCAGGCCTTTCCTAGATGACTTTGTGATTGTGTATTTAGACGACATTCTTATTTTTAGCGGGACTTGGGATGAACATGTGAGGCATGTAAAGAAAGTATTGGATACTTTGCATAGGGAAAAGTTGTATGTAAAATTGTCTAAATGTGAATTTGGCAAGATTTCACTTGTGTACTTAGGTCATATTGTAGGAGGAGGAAAATTAAAAATTGATCCTTACAAAATTGATGTAATTGTAAATTGACTTGAGCCAAAATGTTTAACCAAAGTATGAAGCTTCTTAGGTGCAATCCGGTATTGGAGGAGGTTCATTTCAAACTTCTCCTTTATAGAAGCTCCTTTGCATGGCTTAACCAGTGTGAAGAACACTTTTCAGTGGGAAGAAAAGCAACAAAAATATTTTGAAACTTTGAAGGAGAAGATCAGTATCGCACCAGTATTATCACTGTTGAATATTCAACATCCTTTTGAGATCAATATATATGCCAACGAATACACCATGGGTGCAGTATTGATGCAATATCGTAAGCCTATCTGTTACCACTCTGAAACTTTTAACCAATCTATTGTTAACTATCCTACATATGATAAAGAATTTTATGCATTAGTTCAAAGCGTAAAGAAATGGAAGCACTATTTGTTAGGGAAGGAAACAATCATACATACAAATCACTAGCCCTTATAGTATCTCCAAGAACATACCAAACTGGAACAATCTTGACACTACATATGGATGAGTTTTCTACAACAATTTCATTTGGTAATCAAGTACAAAAAGGGTACAAGTAACAAGGTATCCAATATGCTTTCTAGACCTCCTATTGTTGCTTCTATTATTTTGAATAATACTTATTTATCTCATGATAGCTATATAGAACAATGTTTCATCGATGAAGATTTTAAATAAGTATATGAGAAGCTAACACATGGTGCACTTGTAGAGAACTATTATCTGCAAGGAAAAATACTCTACCATCTTGGAAAGCTATGTATTCCTACAAGTGAACGAGTCCATGTAATATGAGAATCTCACACTTCTCTTATGTCTGGGCATTTTGGGGTAGGAAAACCTATGGCTCATTTGTAGAGGTTTAGTTACTGGCCTCAAATGAAAGCAATTGTAACTAAATATGTAAAGGGGTGTGTGATGTGTTCTAATTGTAAAACGACTAACAAAAATTGGGGCTATACTCACCACTTCTTGTTCCATCCCATCCACAGGAAAGTATCTCCATGGATTTTGTAGGGGGTTTACCAATGACCAAAAGGGGTCATGACTATTTGTATGTTGTAGTGGATAGGTTCAACAATATGTGTATCTTGATGCCATTTAAAAAGTAGATCATTGCTAAGAAGACTGTTAATCTCTTCTTTCATCATGTTTGGGTTCACTTTGGGTTACCCACATCAATTGTCTCGGATCGAGATACTAGATTCCTTGGGGAATTTTGGACTAGCTTGTGGAGAATGATGGACAACAAATTGAAGAGGAGAACTACTTTCCATCCATAGACTGACAGACAGATAGAGGTGGTAAACATAAAAATGGTACTTTTATTTGAGGCTACTGTAGCAAGAATCCCAAGTTATGGGATGAAAAAATACCCTATGTACAACATGCTTACAACCGAGCTTTAAATTCAACCACTCAGAGTTCACCTTTTGAGACATGTTTTGGGTACCTACCCAAGGTTCCTTTAGACTTGATGTATGGGAGATATGTCGATGTGAATGAAGAAAAAATAGAGGACAAAGCCCACAAGTTCATCTAGAGGATCCAAAAGATACACCAGGTAGTCATGGAGTAGTTGGAGAAAAGTAAAGCATAGTATAAAGATCGACAGGAAAATTACAGAGTTGATCATTAGTTCCAATCTAGAGACCAAGTATGACTTCACATTAGAAAGGAGATATTGAAGGGTGAAGGTAAGAAAATGAAGCCCGTTCGTTATGGGCCCTTCACTATCTTCGAGAAAAGTGGTACCAATGATTTTCGTCTGGATATTCCACCTTATATGCAGATTTACTCAGTTGTGAACGTTGAGAAATTGAAATGTTTTGAGCCTCCCATGATCATGGATAAAGATGTGGAAGTTTCAATACCTTCATTTGATGATTTATCACCTGAGTACTTGGATGAGTTACATGAGTATATCATCCTGGACAAAAGGATGAGGACTTCATGTAGGGGTGATGTTGATTATCTTCAAGTAGGCTTAAAGGGCACACATCCAAGAAAGGCAAAGTGGATAGAGAAGGACAAAGTGAGGGGACTCTTATCTCACTTACCTGTTGATTGATGAAATCTTTTGGTGGTCCAAAAATATCTCAGTGGGAAGGCATGATCCAAAAATGATCCATAGAACGTTAAGAACAACTTAGAACTCGTAGAGGCAACTCAGGACACTCAAAATGGCCTCAACAGATAGAGAAAGGGAAAAAAATAAAAGTTCCCAAAACTCAAAGAAAATGATATGATCATGAAGAGCACTTCGCAATATTTCTAACAGTGGAAATGGATTGTCAAACGAAGTTACGGATTGAAAGATATTCGACGTCAAAGTTTGGTCAACCTAGCATAGTTAGCAAGGGATGAGTCAACATCCGTACTGCTAACATCAACATCTGTACGAATGATGTATGCATCTGTACAACACACACACCAGGAGAAGAAGGTGATATGTGTCATGCTGACATCATCATGAAGATGTGGAAGCACCAGAGGTTTCCACATGTCACCTAGTTTTGGCACTTTTGGGTTGATCCATGGACCAATAGGATTGTGCCACGTGGAAGTCTGTACGGTCCGTACGCTGACATGGCATGATGATGTGGCATAGTGACATGGCATACTAATGTGGTGATGACATGGCATAGGAAAACATGGCCCAGATGGAGGTTTCCATGTGGCCCAATCAGGGGTTGCCACATGGCAGGCGAAAAAAGCACAATGATAGCCCGTGAGAAAATTTTGAAAAATTTAAAAGTTTGGCGCATCAGCCAAATTTGGCGGACCATGCCAAACTTGGTCATGATATAACCATTGGAGATATATATAGCACCACCTCTAAACATAGAGGAACAAATTTTTATTATAAATATATATTACAATGGATTAAAACCCAAAAGGGGGACGCCAACGAGTTTAACCCTGGGACCTCCTCCCCACTATATGCCTTTTATATTAATGCCCAAACCAATATTCCAACGACCTTGTTTTTAATCAAAGACTGCGGATAATGCTTAAATTCTGAGTCCCCCCGAGCCTGAAAGGAGACACGTGTATAGTATGAACTTGGGCATGCATTTCTATGTAGTCCAGTCATTAATTGCAGGTTGCAGAGGGGCACAAAAACCGAGACAAATTTCTTCTTGGGCCTGGGAATGCCATAGTCGGATTGAGGCCTGGAGACAATCATTTTTGGGTAATTCGACGCCACAAATCCAGTAGTGTTGTCTGTTTTTTGATCTGATCATTATTTATGAATCTTTATTTCATAATGAGGTATACTTATGTAATTTTCCAAATTCTTTTGTTGAGTTAATGAAAGAGCTACCCATTTGAGAGCAATACCCAGAGACGTAGTCCGCCAGGGACGAACTCTGTTATCAATTTTTTTTGTTTAGATTTGATGCTTACGTCTCTTCATTTTTTATCTTTTCCTTCTTTAATGGTGCACTTTAATTTATGCTCATTTAATGCAATTCTTTATAAGTCACTCGATGAAAAGATCCTGGATCACTTATCGATGGAAATTTTCACTTTTTCATAGGAGTAGCAAGTTTATATTGCACTCTGATGAGATTTAAATTTTAATATAACATGATTTATATATCATAGGTAGGTCCAAATGTTTGTATAGAGAAAATTAAAAAATAATTTCGATCTCATTGTGAAAATAAGTTAAATATAATTCTGATGACCCAAATTTATGAAAGTGAAAGTTTCCTCCAATGACTGAAGCACAAATAAACCTTAACCTCCCAATTAAAGTTTTAAGATTCTCTGATTGAAAGTTAAAAGGTCTTCCTATATCGCATGAAGGGAATTTGTTTTTCCATTGAAGTAAAAGAAAGATTCTTACAATGCTTTGGCCATAGTTTTTCAACAACTATTGGTTATAAGAGCTCCCAATACTGGTGCAGTGTTAGTGTTTGATAATTTAGCATAAATTCATAGGGTAGATATTAAAAAAGTATATATTAAAAACATAAAATTAAGTTTCTCATTGAAATTCATCATTGTTAGGTAAAATTTGAAGTAGAAACTATATTTCTTATACAAAGCATAGATTTTGTTAACTACTAAGAAAATTAGAGATTTTGTAAAGAATGTGTAAAATATATAAATTTAATTTTGATTTTACTTTAGATAATATGTTTCCTAGGATATCTTCCTCCAATACACCCATGAAATCACCTAAGGTAAATAAAACAGTGATTGAAACAGTTGAGCAACTACATAGTGACATGGAGACCAGACCTGAATAATTGATTCTAGTAATATAGTTTTGTAAGCATGGCATTGAACTTGTGAATCCAATATACAAAGACACATAAGTCATTATAAATGCTCAAATACATTTCCTAGGCTGGAGTTATATTTATAGGAGGATTATGGAGGAGTAGTATTTGGATGTAGTTCCTCCAAGTGATCCAATAGTGAGAAATTTTGATGACATGGTGCTTATCAATATCACAAGATCACATATTTATACCATTGCAGAAAAAAACGCTATAATTCCATGCTCATAAGCCATCAAATATATAACCAATCACACTAATGGTGACACTAAAACTATATAAAATGAGGGGAGGTGTGTGACTTGTTATCAATCTTTTAATCTTGAAAAGTAATAGACACTACACAAATCTAGAAAATTCATGATAACTGTTTTTTTGGAGAAGTTCCATAAAGACCATGACATTGAGACAATATTAACAAATGGTGGGTTGAATATTAAATGTTCTTTGAAAATATTATTGGTGTATATAAAATGAATAATTAAAGAGACCCATACATATATTCCATGTCTCTTACGTGCATACTATACAGGGAACATAAATGTATTCACTTTAAGGATGCTTGGTTCCTTTGGTGCATACAATCATCACAACAAGAAGTGTATTTAGCTGGGAAACCATCCTTTTCTTGTCATTAAATAGAGTCATTTATAGGGTTCAAAAGGACAAAGCCAAATAAAAAAAAAATTCAACATTCTACACGGCTTCCTATTTAATGGATATTATATGTGCCAATTGTAAAATTTTTGATATGATCGTTTAAACATAGACAATGTCACATCATTGTCACCCAAGCATAGGCATTCAAATATGCCACCCTCGAGCACAAAAACCTTTTATTAGATAGAATTATTATGGAAAGTCCACACTATAACCAACGTATAAACCCTAACCATAAACACCATTGTTGCAACAAAAACACAATACCAAGAGAACATACATCTACTAATGGAAGCATTCCTTTACCAAGAGAAGCACACAAGAGAGATACCAGAAAGACTGAGAATACTCCACGACAACTATTGCACTACTCTCTCCAAACTTGCGCCTCCTTCTACTATAGCTGCAACTCCTTAGACTTTCACACTAGCTGAGTGATTGAGTGAGTGTGTCCAAATGATATAAGATGCCTCCTTATTTATAATAGCCTGTACAACTGACTTTTCTAGGTGGGGTCGAATTCTCTTTCTGGGGCCTGCTATTTCTTTACTATTATTCTCCTTGGGTCAACTTCTCTTCTAGGGTTTTGACACATCTATTTAATGGTTGTAATACTTCAATAATAGTCTATTCTAAGTACAAAGGTTACACTTGGAGGTTAATACCTCACGTAGCTACCAAAACATCAACACTCACTCTTATCTAGGGAGGTATTAACTAATATTTTCTTCATGTAATGGTCTCAAACACATCCATCCATCTCACATGACATGGGGAAGACTCACGTGGTCTTGCATGCTAGTCTACAGGTAACATCAGCATATCCACATAGGATATCTCATGATCAAATAGATCATGTCACAAGTAGCATGGCCACACAGGCCATCTCATGATCAAATAGATCATGTAACAAGTAGCATAGCCACACATGATATCTCAAGATCAAATAGATCATGTCACAAGTATCTCCATCATATCCACATAGGCTCTTTCATAGTCACACACACATACTATCTAATGGTCATGTCATAGTCATGCATCTTGGGCCTCATCAACACATGTAGCATCTCTCTAGTCGGAACAACCTCATGATCCTCTTGGAACTTATGTCATTACAAGGATTTCATCTAGCTCACACTAAACTAGGAAACGATCTAGCTCACATAGAATCTAGAATATGCAGTTGAGCTAGTTTACACAGAACTATGCTACTACCCAATCCTTACGGAGTCTAGGAAACTTTTTAGTTTGATCCAGTTCAAACATAGAACTACGCTACTAACCAATCCAAATAAAGTATGAGAGACTATTTAGTTTTAGATAGTTAACACATAGAACTGTGCTACTACCCAATCCAAATGGAGTTTGGGCAACCACAACTCGCCAACTCACATAGAATATGGAAACTATCCCTAGAGGTAGTTCTTCTATCTAGCACACCAGGCATCCATGCCACGGTGACATGGAATCTAATGTTAGGGACCTAATATCCCTAACCCCTCACATAGGTAGAATAATATATTTCCATTTAATAAAGTCCAATATTAATAATGCCTAGAAATAAGGAAGAATAAGTCAAATGTAAGAAGACCTAATAGAAGCTTCCACTTATAAAAGGATCTTCCTCTAGATTATTCTTTTGGATAGAAATATTTAGTATAAATAGGAATAGAGGTTACGATAATTTTTGTCTTTCATATTATTGTAATAGAGCTCTTCTCTACTGGAGATTTCCCCCTCAAAGAGGCAAGTGAACATTTCTATTAGTAATCAAAGTTGTCTTTTTGGTGTTTTCTAGTATTATTCTGGTAATGTTTTGATTATATCATTTCTTCTCTTCCATTTATAGCTAAAATATTTTTGTTCTGCATACTATTTTATATATGGAATATTACAAGTGGTATCAGAGAACCTTCCTCAACAAAACATTGTGGGTTAATTTTTTTTCAGGGTAGAGACATATTTTGGCATCTTAAAGCTAAAAATATATGTCATCACATGCATAAAATCATAGTCGGGGAGTCATACACACATGAAATACAAGTGGTACCTAAGTGCACATCTCTTGGCCACCCTTGTAACCCCTGTTAGTACCCCTTCAAGTGGTAGTGCATCATACAACGCCTGTATATAGATTGGCCTAGATCTCCTGAATCCCTCCATAGATAAACCGATCGGTCTCTTGACTGTTATAATTCCACCGAGAACAAAACTCGAGAAGATAATCTCTAGTACTTGGGTAGTCGGGTAGTATGGCTAAGGGCATGATCTAGACTCCTTAGTTGGTGCCCTGAGATATTGGGTTGAGTACTATTGTTGGATCCCGCATGTATATTAGAGAGCTATAGCATAGGGAAAACCATTTTTTATAGAACCCTTGAATATCATAACCCTTGGGATGGAAACAAAAATAGAACAAACAAGATTTATTTCCACACAACTGTGCCTCCTACATTCGGTTGCAAAATTACTACTCATTTCTTCATGTTAAGAATTTTGACATTTCATCACTACAATATTCTTCAAATCGGAGTATAACTCCACATGAGTACAAAACAAAATGAAGAATTATGGATCATGTTGGCACCATTATTTGAGACCTATCTCGTTGGATTCCTCTCTTCGCCCTTATCATATTCATACCTATCATTTTTTAGTATTTTTGTTTTTGCATGGACCCAACCCCATTCCAACACCATTATTTAGGCCTTACCCCATTGGATTCCCCCCGTCTCCCTGATCGTTGTGATACACTTCACCCATAACCCATTTTCTATGTGATCCCACCCATCCCTTTTTGTTTTCCCTCTTCATCATGACCCACACTCGTAGTCAATACATGGAAGCTCGCTTCAATTCCTTGTACTCTAATTTCACATATACCCAACAATATGTGAGACATATCAATGCAAATATTTCCACCATAAACAAAAACATTGATTCCTCCATCGATGCCAAAATGGAAACCATCAAACATGACCTCACTACCCAACTTGAATTGTTCAATACCCAACTTTCATCCTTCACTACGATTATCTATACCAAGCTACATATCCCTACAGATATTCCCTCCTCTGACCCACCTTTGCAATACAAAGGTGAAACTTCCTCTAATTCCCATACTTTTCATCCCCATCACTTTCAGTGTGACCTACGCCTTCTACATGTGGATGTGACCAAATTTGATGACTCAAATCCCACTGGCTGGGAAACTCAAATGGAGCATTATTTCTCTTTGTATGGCATTACATATGAGATGTCCAAAATTTGGTATGGTGTTCTCCATCTAGATCAAGAATCTTGGTAATGGTGGCAATAGAGAAAAAATGTCCGCCAAGGGTACGTGGCTTCGACACAATTTTTGGCAGAGCTTTATGAACGCTTTGACACTAACACCAACCATTTAGGATGTTTGACAAAGTTGAAACAATATGGAACAGTGGAATAATTTATAGCCTCTTTTGAGCGATTGGATTTCTATACAAAGGGTATGTCTAATGCTTTTTTCCGAGAATGTTTTATCAGTGGCCTTAAGGATGAGATTCGTGCCCATGTCCTCATGGCTCAGCCTCAGAGTTGGGTGGAAGATACTAAAAGAGATAAGTAAGAAAAATAGGTTATCTCTTCCCAAACCAGAAAACCATCCTTTATTCCTCGCACTAAACTAGTCACTCCCACTCTTTCTTCTACTCCACTAAAGATCCAAAAATTGAACAGGGTAGAAATGGTTGAATGCCAACTCAAAGGCCTTTTTTATAATTGTTATGACAAATATTTTCCCATGCACAAGTGTAAGGAACAAAATATTTTTATGGCCATCTCGAAGGATGTTTCAGAAGACGATGTTGAGGCCCCCCTTGTGGTCGATTCACCTTAACCCACTGACATGACCCCACCCTCCGACCCTCCCAAATTCGAACCAATCATTTCACTGAATGCTCTCGATGGCTTCTCTACTCTTGTTGATGCTTGAATCCATCATGACTGAAACGAATGTTACAGGTATGAACTAACTGAGAGGGGGGGGTGAATCAGTTAGTTTAGATTATTAATCATCTACTCTCATTTCTTAACTTTGAATCATTAATCTTAGTGGCAGTGAGTCTTTACTGTAAAATCCAGAGTTATAAACTTAAAGCAGATAGTATAAAGAACAACAATCACACACAACATTCATTCACAAGTACGAGACACAGATTTTTCAAGAGGAAAACTCAATAACATTCACTTACAAGTATGAGACATAGATTTTCAAGAGGAAACCCAACTGTGGAAAAAACTTCGTCTTCTTAAGATGTTCAACAAGCTTCAACCTCGTTACATCTCATATTTTATGAACACCAACTCATGGAGGCTACAACCTCTGATTTCCAGACCAACTCCACGGGAGAGCACCAACTCCCATAATCCCAGCATTCCACTGGTGGAAGCACCGACTTCTTTTTACTTCAAGACTAACCCATCGAAGGCACTAACCTTCGTGATTCTACAAGTAATTCATTCTTGCAGAAAGAGACATATGTTCCCCTTAGCAACTGTTCCTACCACCTCTAGTTTACCAAAAATATATTGCTTAAATCAACTTGTTCATTCGATATAGCTTGATTACCCTTTCTGCTGATCTACTATGCAATCTTCACTGTCTCCTCACTTGTCGCTTCCTCGCTTTCATTGTCCGCAGTTCTCATTCCTTTCGATTTTCTCCCACACGCAGATTCATCTCTTTTTCTCCCATCCATAGTGCCACTCTTTCTCACATCAACAAATAACAATCCACTTCATTTCAACAAGATTATATAGATTCACCACATGCGTAGAGGTTTTAATGCGCTTCAACTCCAACCGTAGTTTCCCTTTCTTTCATTCATCCTTCTTCTTTTCACATGCCAGCATTCTCCATTTTTCTTGAACTCATTCTTTGGCATGCCTTTTCTACGCATGCCACATCATGCAATGTTCTGTTCTTTCTATCTTAACAGACAGTCTAATTTTAGACTAAAAATCTTTCTGCTTTTCTCAACTCCAACCGTAGTTTCCTTTTTCTTTTCATTCTTTTCTTTTCGCCGCATGCCTTTATCCCCTGATTTTTCTGAACTCGTTTCATTTTGCTCTCTCACATGCCCTTTATCATGCAACGCCAGAAGTTCCAAAGATTGTTCCTTGATTCATGTTCCAAAGTAGCCAGGTTCCAAAGATTCGTTCCAGCAGCTGTTCTCCAAGATTCGGTATTCCAGCGCTAGCTTGTTCCCGCTAGCTGTGTTCCAAAGATTCGTTCCAAAGATTCAGGTTCCAACAAATGGTGTTCCAGCATTCTGTTCCAGCATTCGTGTTTTTAGCATTCGTGGTTCCAAAGAAATAATTCCAAAGATTCATGTTCCAAAGATTCGTGTTCCAAAGATTCGTTCTAACAAATAGCCAAAGATCGCGGTTCCAAAGAATGTGAGCCAAAGATCGTTCCAAAGAATAGCCAAGATTCGTGTTCCGCCAGCCAGAGCCAAAGATTAGAACTCCAAAGAGGGTCGTTCCGCAAAGATTCGTTCCAGTCAGGTTTCAGCATCTGTTCCACAGTCAGAATTTCACATTCAATTCCAAATAAATAGAGCCAAGATTCTAGAGCGATGACCTTTTGATCTGCCCATAACCGATTACATCAATGACAACCTTAATCCATCTCACAAGCTTTTCCTCTATATTTTCATATCTCCAACAATCTCTCCCTTTGGCATTTTCTCGATGGCAATAAGGCAATATGTTCATTCTCCCCTTGACATCAAGGGCAGCAATAAACTATTCTCCCTCAAGCTCCCCCTCGACTTTGTGCACTCAACAAGAATACATGGGAAAGATATCACCGATATCTATGTAATGTTCGCCATGCTATGTTACCTTGTTCTTCAACTGTGCTTTGTGAAAGATCCTTTGACCTGCGGCTCTCTAATCAATCATCTATGTTCAAGAGAAAAAGAACTCTTTGCATCCAGTCTTCTTCGCTCCTATCAGACATCTCGCTTTGTGCATGTCAAAATATTTAGAGCTATGCTCCCCCATCGATAACCCCAAGAACCCAGTCATGAGGATCCAATCCGAAATTATCTCAAAATCATTTGTGCTTCTCTATGTTAGCTAAGAGGATGATGCACATTTTGTCTTCCTACCTGTAGCAACCTATGCAGACATCTAAATTTTCTCAAGCCTGATTCACTTATTCAATATATTCAATACCTGCATAAAGACAAAATGTCTCTTCAGCGACTGTTATCACACACTTCGACAAAGTGCGTAGGTTAGTCGAGAAGGGTATGACGCTCCATCTTTGTCTCTGAGGTATTTCTCCAAACCGGTATTCTGGGTAATGTATTTTGCAATATATCGCTAATCGCCCGTGGAGGGAATGTACCGCGAACCGTATCTAATTTTATTGGCAACCGGATCTTTTAAGAAATGATACTGTGAGGTATATGCTTTGTCTTGAACAAGAACTGATTCTTGGAAACACTAATGGTACCAGTATTATCACAGTGAAGAGGAATGGGTTTCTCATACGTTACCTTCAAGTCCCAAGAGCTTGATCATCCATATACCTCGAAAATAAACATGCAAAATAAATGTAGAATGTGGCTCTTCTTCAGGGTAGACAAAGTTATAGAACTTGGTTTCTTCCTAGCCATGCATCTAATGAATCACCCAAGAAGAATGTACCTCCACTAGTGCTCTTTCTCTGTCTACACAATTTCCTAACTGCCTCTAATATATCACCAAAGTTTTGATTTTTTGGGTACCATAAACCATAAGACGAGTGCCTTTCTTTATTTGAAAATTCTTTTGACAAGTACTAAGTGACTCTGTTTAGGGCAGCTTTTGAGAAAATCTTCCGACCATCCCAACAGCATGTATTATGTCTGGTCTTATATAGTGATGTATAGCAACCTATCATAGATTCAGCATGCCTTTGGATCCACTTCTCTCGTAGTATCATCTTTCTCAATTTGCAGCCTAATGATCATGGGTGTACTCACAGGAAAGGCATCTTCCCATTTGAAACTTTTTCATCATCTCCTTTAAATACTTCTCTGAGAGAGAAATAAACCTTCATCATTCTCAGTAATTTGAAGACCGAGGAAGTATGATAGCTCTCCAAACATAGACATCTCAAATTAGATTCTACCAGTATTAGCAAACCATTGAACGTAGGAGTGATTAGTGTACGTACCAAAAGTAATATCATCAACATAAACCAGCACAACCAGTAAATCAACACATTCAGATTTGGTATACAAATTGTTATCTGCAGAATCTTTCTTAAAGCCTTTATCATGTAGATATTGTCCAGTCTCCCATACTGTGCTCTTGGTGCTTTTCTATGTTTCAACCCATACAATGCCTTTTTCTGCCTTGTGACATAGTCGCTTGCATTCTAGAGAGAAAACCTTTCCTGCTGAGTCTCCACATACACTTCCCCTTCTATCTAAATTCCCATTCGTGAATGTGAATTTGACATCCGTCCGGGTATACTTTGAATCGCTAGACATGCATAGGGCTAAAACACTTTATAACCTCCATTCTTTCCTCCACTCCGAGCAAACGCTTTCACCAAAGTCTGTCCTTCTCAATCTCGAGACATCCCTTATGCATCTGTTTGCCTTATTTTCACAAATCGACCTTTGTTCATTTAATCCTATTCTTTAAAGACCTATTTTTGGATCCCATCATTTCCCTGCCTGTGTCTAAAGCACAAGATCCTGTGTGTTCTTTTCTAATCCTGTCCCCCTATTCATGGTTGCTATCCAGTTTTTGTTCTCACATGCTTCATTAAAACTTTTTGGTTCAATTTTAGATAAGAAAAGTCACATGTGATTTTCGTAGATTCCTTTCAAATTTTTCCTAGTCTGAACCTTGTTCCTTTATCACCAAGATTTGACTTTTCGTGATATCTTTTTCAATACCCCGGAAGAAGGTTTCACTTGGGTATTTTGGGAATCTCCTTTCTTCATCCTCTGGCTCAGATACTTCCTCCTGTGATCTCTTTGGTCTTGTTCTTCATCCGTGATCATATCCAAGCCCCATTCTTCTTCATCGCGTCTCTCAGACTCCAGTCACATTCTTCATCTACTTTAACATCTTTGCAGTCAACCATTCTATGTAGACTCTTGTTATAACATCTGTAGCCTTGTCTATTTGCAGCATATCCAAGAAAAAAATTCCTTCATCAGCCCCGTCATCATACTTACCTGCATTCTCATCACATTCTTGATGTAACATTTCATTCCTGTGACTTCCAAGTGCTTAATAGTGGCGTGTCTTCCAAACCATAGATGAGCAGCGGAGTCTTATCAACGTTTTTCATTGTCCTCAATGTGCTGGTTAAGAATGTACCAGATGAATTGCTTCTACCTGTAAGCTTTGAGAAATATCCTTTCTTTCATCATTGCCGACCTTTGCCATTTGTCAACCTGCTCGATCAGAGTTTCCACCACTCCATTCTGCTTAGGTGTTCCTGCGATTGTGTATTCTTTTTCTGATGCCATGCTCATCGCATAAATCTTTGAATTGCCTTGAGATGAACTCTCCTCCCATCTATATGATAGCTTTTATTCTCCTCCGGCCTGATTTTCAGCCAATGCTTTGAAGTGTTTGAATTTGGCAAGCTGTATTTCTCTCGAGGAACTAGTCCCATGCTCGGGACCGGGAGCTTCAATCATCAATAACCAACATGAAAATAGTTTTCTTTGCCTGCATCTTTCTTTATTGGCCACACTGCATCCATATGAACTAACTGGTTGGGTTTGCTCGGACGCATGGAAAATCCTTTGATTTAAACCCACTGGCTGCTTTCTTCTCCCATTTGAGAAGTGGCTTACACACAATATCATGTGGTTTTGATATTTCCGGGAAATCTCTTACTGCTGCTCAATTTCTGAGTTTTATTAGATGATCAGCGTAAGTGTCCCACTGCTACGCCTTTCATTATATTTACTTAGATGACATTCTTTCTCTTCCTTCTTTTTAGAATGTAAACATATTTTCTGTTCTCACTCCTGGCAACTTAGTTTCCTTCGAGGAGACTTTTGTTTCACAGCTCTTTAGCAAGTAGTCAACTCTTCGCCATCCTTATCACAATATCCGGGTTGCACTCAAGAAGGTTGTGCTTTTTAAATCTGCCTACAACAGCCATCGCTATGAGATTTCTTTCCTCTTCCATTGTCAGACTAACCATTCCTGCTCTCCTGACCTTTCCCGGTGTATTGTTTTGGTTACTCTTTTCCACCTTTTTATGAATGCCTTTATCGTGGTAATGAACTTCTCCTATTCTGCCATTATATGCTTGAACATCCAAATAATGTACCGTGATCCTTCTGTTTAACCAGAGTAATAAGGTTACAATAGAGATTCTTTCTCTTTTCTCCATACATTTTGTTCACCAGTATATTCCGTTTTTAATTCCGCCTTCAGAAGTAAGCTTCAAATTGCACTGTCATTGCTGTCCAAAATTAGAACAGCTTTTGTAGCATTTTGGTTCATTGTATAAGGAGTCAAATGGATTAAATATTTCTGTTGTAAAATTCCACTGCTGCGGTGGCAAAGACGCCCCTTTGTGATGACACGCTGCTTTTAAGCATCGACCAGGAATGTTTTAGATTATGTGGAAGATGCCAGCTGGTGCCTTTTGTGCCTTAAAGAGAAGTAAAAGAAAAACAACAACCATTGAAGAAAATTATGCCCCAATCTTGTTGATTCTCAGAAGATAATACATTGACTCTTTGTCCCTATGTTTGTAATTTTGGTCTACATTCTGAACTCTGTCATTTGACATCTTTTCTGGACATCCTGGTTGTATGAGTTTATTGATTGAACCAACTTTAGCTTGCTCTTTCTTATTACTTTGAGTCTGCTTTTGTTGAAAAATGGCATGCTCCAATATTTTCTATCTTTGAACCTTCCAACTGCTTGCTGATTTGATACTTAATCACATTGGATGATTCCGTATTTTTTAACTTAATACTACCGCTTGCATCTCTTCATATCCTAGACCAAATTTATTCTCAGTGGTCTCGTCATTTAAAATATTGTTTATATTCTCCAAGCTTTGATACTAGAAATATTCGGATTATACCAAGCTTGATATTTTCTAATTCCTTCTTAACAGCTACAACTTCTTCTTCTAGTTGTTCACACCTGGATCTACTTTCAACTAACTATTGCTTTAGGACTTCTTTCCAACTTCTTCACCTTCATGTGCATCGTACTTCAATAGGGGAATGTCTAATGTATTGGTTTCATCGATTAATAATTGTTTTTCTTTCTCTTTTATTCTCTCAGCTTCATTTATTTCTTCCAGTGGAACACATCAACTCAATTCCTTCATATCCATCTTCTAAGATCCATATCATTCTCCTAACACCCTAGTTCAAGTTCTTCTATGTGGCCATAAACATGAAGTCAGCCCTCTTGATCTTCATGGGGAGGATTCACCGCCCGAGGTTTCTCAGAATCATCATTATTTACACACGGACTTTTCTTTTTATTCTTATAATAAAGAAAATAAGTATAATTATTCTCTGGAAATCTTTCATCACCGAATTGCTCTTTCCCTTTATAAGGACATTTAGCAAGAAAATGTCTCCACCTTACCACAGTTGAAACCTTTAAAAGGTAGTTTTCCGTTGTAATTTCCTCGATCCAGCTTTTAACCTTCTTACAAATTTTACTGATTTCATCCGCCTGGACAGATTTTTTCTCATGAATGAGTTTCTAGATGATTTTTTGATCTGTGCTAATCCTCATTTTCATAGGCGGTTAAAGTTCCTAGTAACTGATCAAGGGATAATGTCTGAGTTCACTCATCTCCTATTGCCGAGACTTTAGGATTGAAATCTTTCGTGTAGAGATCTCAAAATTTTTCCTCGGACAAGAAGTGAGTCATCAATTGTTTCTCTTAAACCCCTCATGGCATTCACCATTTCATCAACTCTCAAAACTTACTTATGTTTTCATTCATTCATTCATTCACACATCGCTCAAATCTCTTCTATGAGTTTGTGCTTGGCATCTTTAACTTTCATTTCCCTCATAGCTACTTATCAGCTTTTTCCCACATTTCTTTAGCGCTTTGAAGATTCATTACTTTCACAAATTTCGATTCAGCTAGACCACTGAGAATAGTATTCATAGCTTTTGCATTAAATATGAACTCTAATTTTTCATCTTAAGACAGAAACACAGTTGGTTTTATATACCCTGTTTCCACTACTTCACAAACATCTGCTCCAAGAGACATTAAGCATGTTCTCATCCTTACCTTCCAGAAGGCAAAATTTTGTCCATCAAAATGGGGTGTCTTGTTGTTGAACCTTCATGACTAGTCATGATTTCACCACAGGATCTTCCTTACACTAAAGGAACCTCGCTTCCCGATACCACTAATATGTGTATGAACTAACTCAGAGGGGTGAATCGCTATTTATATTACACCATCTACTATTTAACTTTTGAATCATTAATCTTAGTGGCGTGAGTCTTTACTGTGAAAACTGTGAAGTTATAAACTTAAAGCGTGATAGTATAAAGAACAACAATCATTATCAACATTCATTCACACAAGTACGAGACACATTTTTTCTAAGTAGGAAACTCAAACTGTGGAAAAACCTCGTCTTCTAAGATGTTCAACAAGCTTCAACCTCGTTACATCTCATATTTTATGAGCAACAACTCATAGAGGCTAAGGAACCGGATTTTGACTAACTGGCTGAGAGCACCAACTCCCCACTCGACTCTTCAAAGACTTAATCATCAAGTGGTGGAAGTAATCGGATTTCCTTTTTACTTCAAGACTAACCTAATGAAGGCATCACCTTTCGATTCTATGTTCCACTAGAGGTAGAAAGAGACATACTGCCTCCTAGCACCAATTCCCTACCACCTTCTAGTTTACCAAATACATATTTTTAAATCAACTTTGTCTATTCAGATATAGTTTGCTTACCCTTTCTATTCTTCTCAGAGTTTCTTCATCGCTCTCGATCTCTACTGCTTCAGCTCTCATTGTCTTCATTGCAGCCCATTCTCGAGATCTTCCCGTCACGCTAGACTATCTCCTTTTCTCATTATCCATAGCTTACTCTTTTTCTCACATCAACAAGAATAACCATTCTCTCTTCAAGCTTCAACAGATTATATATTCACCACATGCGAGTTTTACAAGTGCTTTCAACCTAACCTAGTTTCTTTTATTCTTTTTCCGCTTTTCGCATGCCATCATTCTCCTAAGGATTTTCTAAACCTAATTTCAGCTGCTCTTCTAATGCATACACATCATGCAATGTTGTGTTCTCCGTCTAACTCCGCCAGCCTAATTTTAGACTAAAAGTCTTTTCTCGCTTTTTCTCAACTCCAACCAGAAGTTTCTTTCTATTCTTTCTCTGCCAGATGCTAGCTTTATCCCCATTTTCTCGAATCGTTTTCATTTTGCCTCCTCCACGATGATGCCTCTATCATGCAACTAAGTGTTCCAAAGATTCATGTTCATGATTCGTGTTCCAAGAAATGTGGTTCCAAGATTCTGTTCTTGCAATGTTCCAAGATTCTGTGGTTCCAGTTAAATGGTTCCAAAGATTCATGTTCCAAAGATTCAGTGTTCCAACAAATAGGTTTCAGCATTCGTGTAGTTCCAAAGAATAAGGAAACAGTATTCAGTGTTCTCAAAGCATTGCGCAGTCGTGTTCCAGCATTCGTGTTCCAGCATTCGTGTTCCAGCATTCGTGTTCCAGCATTCGTGTTCCAACAGTCGTGTTTCAGCATCGTGTTCCAGCAGTCGTGTTTGAGCATCGTGTTCCAGCAGTCGTGTTTCAGCATTCGTGTTCCAGCAGTCGTGTTTCAGCATTCGTGTTCCAACAGTCGTGTTCCAGAATTCATGTTCCAGCAGTCGTGTTTCAGCATCGTGTTCCAGCAGTCGTGTTTCAGCATTCGTGTTCCAACAGTTGTGTTTCAGCATTCGTGTTGACATCCTTGACTGCTCCATAACCGATTGCCATCAATGACAACCTTAACCATCTGTGTCAGTCTTCTGTTATAGCCATATCTCCAACAACGAAAACCTCACAAGGACAATAGTACTCCCCTTGGACTAAAATATAGATCTGTGATATATTGGATTAGGAGAGTGCTAGGCATAAAACCCTAAATCTTTATTTCTTGAGATTATGAAATAAAATGGTTCTTCAATAACCTGAGTACAATCTTTATGTGCAACAAAAGAAAATATTGGAGGGAATCAACATCAAGATTAAATTGTGACCAACATCACACACAATATTCTTAAAAATATATAAATAAATCCATATCTTCTTCATATCAGAGAATGATTTGATCATATCAAAGAATTTTAACAGAGTACTTCAATCAATATCAAAAGGGAATTTGATAGGTAAACATTAAATACTTTGTATTCAAAATGTTGGGTTACAAAGCACAGTCAAGATCAAACTCGAAGCAATTCTTTGTGGAGTTTTATTTATGAAAGATGTTATTCATTACAAAATATTTGACAGCCATATAGGTGGCTAAAAATAATCCATGATCATATAATAAAATATCTTAGAAGAATATAAGAACAACACTCAACAACTCAACCTTGTTCCCAACTATGAGATTCAAGCATAAAACTATGAGAAGTGGTGTAGAAGACTATATAAAAAAAATGGAGAAGATGGAGATTTATTTCTTTTGATCAGAATATTGATTGTGTATCCATGGATGTACCTTCTTCTTCCTCTGATATTCTGTCCCGCCCCTTTGGAAATATTGATTCTTGGACCCTTGAATGAAGCCTCTCTTCTATTTTTAAGAACATATTTTCTAGCTACCTGAGTAGTTAAGGTTTAATTCCTCTCTTGAAATTCTCATACAATTTCTTATTGAAACATTCCATTTAATTAGTTTCTCATTAATTCCTAATTAATGAAATTATATCATTAATATATACATATCTAAAATGGGTCCATTTCCCTTTTTAATAAAAGCTTTTAAATAAACTTTTATTTTCACAATTTAATTAATTTCACATTTAAAATGGGAGCCTTTTGTTTTAATTTTATGGGAATCGTAATCAAATTTTTAGTGATATAAATCACTTCTGATATGATATTCATCGTCTTATATTTCCACCTGTATAAAGTTTGCGGAAACCCGTTTCCCGGATCTCAAGATATGAGGTCGTGAAGTTGAGTTGTCACGTAGGCTCATTAAACATGCAACTAACTGATATTTTAATTTATGAGGACACTATATCAACTTTCAGAACTTGAAACCTATACAACCATCTTCTACATAGAAATACATTTCCAACGGTATAAATTTTGCATGATTCTGACACCCAGAGCTCAAGTTATGGCCTCCGCAAGATAAAAACTCAGCCACCGTTGATCAAAATTAATGGGCAAATCTCATCCCTTGAATGAATTTTGTTCTTCTCTTTATAAAATTCGACCTTTTGGATTACAATTCTATCCCAAATTCATTGGGATATTATATTCTTCTTTAGATATAATACTAAGTTTTTTATACACTTAGCAACAAACACGAGAAGGGAAGAAATTATGGAGCTTTGAGGATTCGGCCCTTGGATAATCGTCGAATAAAATAATAATTTTTGGAATCCCATTATTGTCCACCTCATACCCAGTTGTTGATGAATCATCCATTCATATACTTCCATATGGATTTGTAATAACTTTCCATGTGTCTCTAATAATAATATTCCATGTATTTCCCTCTACGAGTTGCCATGTGTCACAATTCCATGATTCCATGTCGAATATTCTTATTGGTTCATGGTTTAAATGGGGAAAACTTTGGAAGAATGGTTAAGTATGGGAGAACAGTCAGAAGGGTAGGTGAAGGGAAGGGGGAGGATTTGTATATAGCGAAAGTTAGAAGGGTAGTTTGTAGGCTGCGAGGACGGACGAGAAAGAGTTTGAAAATGAAGCTTTTCATAAACCCGCCAACCCGAGAATCACTGAAATATGACTAAGTGTTAAAGTTTTGAATGAGAAGGGAGGTAAGGGAGGAAATGTAGGCTTCAGAAGTAGAGATTGTAATATGTATATAGCTGGTTGAAAAGTGAGAGAGTGTGAGAAGATAAGGGAATGTATGAGTCTGCCAACCCGCAAACTTGATGAGGAGATTAAGGAAGTGTTCCAAAAACGTGTAAGTGTAGAGACTAGTGGAGCATATGGAGAAGAGTGGTGAAAAAAAAATGGTTAAGTGTGGAGATGAAAGGTGAGGGAAATAAGTTATGAGAGTAATTCATAATTAGAAAATGGAGGATAACAATGATACTTAGAAAAATTCTTCATAATCTCTCCTTCGGACTTTTAGACCATATCTTGAATAACTTAGGCATACGACAATAGATTTTTGATCCGAAAAAATCAGGGCGAAGCCGAGATTGAGGGATGCAAAGTGAACTTATAAAAGTTCAAAAATGTATTATTTTTATATCAAGGATTTTATGAATCCAAGAGCAGAAAAATATAAAAGAACAAATTTTGGTCAACAACTGGCTCCAACTGCGGGACAGTGGCCCCTTGTGGGTTGCTAAGAACACCATAATCTCAAGACCAGTTACCTTCTCCATTGGGCTATGGAGTCATCTTCAAATTGAAATCTTGTAATTGTTCTTCTTTCATGGAGTTATCTTCAAACTTCAATATAAATACTTCCTTATTATGCAAAACTGAACTCAAGAAACAAAATATGTACATACATGATCTACCTACCCTAACTTACTTGAAGCAAAGGGGAACCTTAGGTATAGGAAGATTTCCAATGGAGCCATTTAAGAATCCCATTGACTTGTGAAATGGGCTCCAAGAATAAAATAAATATTTGGGTTGCTACCAATAAATCAGGAGCATGAGAATCAGGAGCATGCCCAAAATGTACCACAATGGGATCGAGCAATGTGTGTAGAAGACTTGTTTGTATTGGCAGTATGACAATACTTTCGAACCAATATTCAATATAATCCACTCGAGTGTTGCTATCTTCAATCAAATGAGAAATTTATTTCTTTAAAAAATTCTCTTTTTCTTCTTTTTCCACATTCAATATTATTGTTTCATTGGTGATGTCTTGGCCATGTTCTTCTTCTATGCAATGGCTATCTTCTTTATTCTCAAAATTGTTTTCTTCCGCCAATTCTTCTTTATTTTGGCTGAATTCTTCTTTCATTTTCGGTGGAGACTCTTTAATTTCTTCCTCATATGGAGTATATGAGATATGGACATCCTTATATTTATTTACAACCACTTCCAAGGTTCTTGATTCATCAAAAATATCTTGAAAATACTCTTCTTTCTTGTAAATGTGATCTTGCTCATCATTATTCTCAAGATTCATTTCTTACATTAATTCTTCTTGTTGCAAGTTCTCTTGTGAGGTTTCATCATCTATTACAAGGATGGAATATTCTTGTATATTTGGTGGAGGCTTCTTAATTTCATTCTCAAAATTTTTGCTTGAAATATCTTCATATGGAGTATATAGGAGGCTGAAATTTTCTTCTTGTAATTTGGAAGTTTCATCTTCGTCTTCAGAAACATGAATTGAATTAAAAATTTCATCCACTCTTTTGATTATATTCTTCTTCAAAATTTGGAATTTCCTTATCTTGCTTCCATATGGGAGAGGATGGGTGGGAAGAAACATTTAAAACATCATAAAAAACATATGAATGCACCTTTGGGATGAACGTTTCTGCAAATGAAGCTTCTAACACATCCCAACTAATAATGGAGTTAAGCATCGATGAACAATACCATTCAAGAGAATCCTCTCGTAGAGTTTGTAGGAATAATCTACATGTAACATTGTCTTCAGTGAGGTTGAAATCATAACATGTACCTTTAAAATTAATCAACTCTTTCTCTGCATCTTCTGAATCATCCTGAAAGAATGTAGAAAAAAATTCAATAGGAATATTGGCCATTTGAAAATCTACTTCTGCTAGATTTAAAGGGTTATTATAAAATTGTCTCCTTCTTTGAGTATTTCTCCCTTTTGATGAGCCTTGCAAAGGCATTGATGGTCTTGATGAAGAATATCAAGAAACATTATGACATGAATGAAAACTTTCATTTTGATTTTTTCCAGGGAGTTCATTCTCCCTGATCTTTGATGCTTCTCGTTTCTTTTTTATATTACAAAAAAGGAGAGCCATGCTTATGATAAGAAACAATTTTCTTGAATATTGTTCTCGAAACTTTGATCCATGGAAATTTCTAGTTCCTCAAATATCTTGAAAATAAATCTTCCCCGGTATGATTGCCAAAAATGTTGACGCTTGAATCTGTCAGGACCAAAACGACAACTTCACGAGGACATAGTGCCCCTTCGTTTTTAGAGAGGTGGTACTCCTCTTGGACTAAAAGATAGATCTATGATATATTGTATTAGGAGAGTGCTAGGAAAAAATCCCTAAATCTTTATTTCTTGAGATTATGAAATAAAATGGTTCTTTAATAACCTAAGTACAATATTTATGTGCAACAAAAGAAAAGATTGAAGGTGGGATTCAACATTAGAATTAATTTGTGATTATCATCACACACAATCTTCTAAACAATATATAAATACATCTATATATTCTTCATAGGAGAGAATGATTTGATCATCTGAAAGAATTTTAATAGATTATTGCAATCAAGAGAAAAATATAATTTGATAGGTCAACCTTAAATACTTTGTATTCAAAACTCTAGGTTACAAAGCATAGTCAATATCAACCTCGAAGAAATTCTTTGTGGAGTTTTATTTATGAAAGATGTTATTCATTAAAGAATATTTTTCATCCATATAGGTGGCTTCAAATACTACATGATAATATAAGAAAATATATAAGAATAACACTCAACAACTCAGCCTTGTGCCCAACTCTGAGATTCGACCAAAAAACTATAAGAAGTGGTGTAGAGGAATATATAAAAAAAAATGGAGAAGATGGAGATTTATTGCTTTTGATCAGAAGATTGATTGTGTATCCATGGATGTACATTCTTCTTCCTATGATATTCTTCCCTACCCCTTTGGAAATACTGATTCTTGGACCCTTGAATGAAGCCTCTCTTCTCTTTTTAAGAAGAGATTTTCTAACTACCTAAGTGGTTAGGGTTTTCTTCCTCTCTTGAAATTCCCGTACAAGTTTCTTCTTGAAAAATTCCATTTAATTAGTGTATGATTAATTACTCATTAATGAAATTATATCATTAATACATACATATCTAAAATGGGTCCATTTCACTTTTTATTAAAAGTTTTTAAATAAACTTTTATTTTCACAAGTTAATTAATTTCCCATTTAAAAGGGGAGCCCTGTGTTTTAATTTTATGGGAATTATAATCAAATTTTCAGACATGGAAATAACTTATGATATGATATTCATGATCTTATATTTCCAAATATACAATTTTGTGCAAATCCGTAGCTTGTATCTCAAGATACGAGGTCGTGAAGTTGAGTTGTCACATAGGCTCATTAAACATGCAGTTGAATGATATTTTAAATTCCGAGGAAAATGTGTCAACTTTCAACACTTGAAACATGTACCACCATATTCTACATAGAAAACCTTTCCAACGATATAACTTTTTCATAATTCTGACACTTGAAGCTCAAGTGATGGCCTCCGCAATATCAACACTCAACCGTCGTCGATCAAAATTGATGGGCAATCTCAACCCTTCAATGAATTTTGTTCTTCTCTTTATAAAATTCAACCTTTTGTATTAAAATTATATCCCAAATGCATTGGTATATTATATTCTTCATGATATGAAATGCTAAGTGTTTTATACACTTGGCAACAAACACGAGAAGAGAAGAAATTATGGAGCTTGGAGGATTCGGCCCTTGGAAAATAAAATAAAATAATAACTTTTGGAATCTCGTCGTTGTCCACCTCACACCCCGTTGTTGATGAATCAGCCATTCATATAATGCCATGTTTCTTTGTAATAAATTTCCATGTGTCTCTAATAATAATATTCCATTTTTTTCCCTCCACGATTTTCCATGTGTCACAATTCCATGTGGAATATTCTTATTGGTTCATGGTTTAAATGGGGAAACATTTGGAAGAATGGTTAAGTATGGGAGAGCAGTAGGAAGGGTAAGTGAAGGGAAGGGGGAGTATTTGTAGATAGAAGAAGTTAGAAGGGAATTTTTTAGGCTACAGGGAAAAAAGAGAACGAGTTTGAAAATGGAGCTTTTCATAAGCCCGCTAACTCGAGAATCACTGAAATATGACTAAGTATTAAAGTTTTGAATGAGAAGGGAGGTAAGGGGGGAAATGTAGGCTTTGTAGGTAGAGAGTGTAATATGTAGATATCAGGTTGGAAAGTGAGAGAATGTGATATGATAATGGAATGTATGAGTCTTCCAACCCACGAACCCGATAAGGAGATGAATTAAGAGTCCCAAAAACATCTAAGTGTAGAGACTAGTTGAGCATATGTTGATGAGTGGTGAGAAAAGAAAAATGGTAAGTGTGGAGATGAAAGGTGAGGGAAATAAGTGATGAGAGCACTTCATAATTCAAAAATTAATATAAGAACAATGATACTTAGAAAAATTCTTCATAATCTCTCCTTCAGACCTTTAGACCAGATCTTGAATAACTTAGGCATATGACAACAAATTTATGATATGAAAAAGGCATGGTGAAGATGATATTGAGGGTTGTAGAGTAAACTTATAAAATTTCAAAATGTCTTCTTTTGATATCAAGGATTTTATGAATCCAAGAGAAGAAAAATATAAATGACCAAATTTTGGTCAACAACTCCCCAAACCCTCAAGCTAATTGGTTACATTAAGCATCAGAAGGTCATCATTCTTGTTGATAGTGGAAGCACCCATAATTTTATTCATCGCCGCATTGCCCAAGCAACTAATTTCTATATATATGCCTTCAATAATTTTCAAATCATGATTGCCAATGGAGGATCCATGAAATGTGGGGGGGCGTTGTGAAAATGTGTCTTCAAATTGATCAGTGTTGAGCACTCAACACACCCTAAAAAATGTCTATGTCAAATTTCATTTTTGGGTACCACTTGATCTTTTGCATTGTCTGCTTCATTTTCATTGTGAAAAAATGTTTCCTTTGATTATCATTTTGATTCTCATTAAGTCCTTAAAAATTTGCTTGAAAATGTGAAAATCACCGTAACTTAAAAGACTAACATTCACTTCAAGAATCGACAGCTGAAACATTTCCTCGATGCGCTAAAATTCAGCATCAGAAAGAATTAAAGATGAGAGAAAATCAGTCGAGAGAACTGAGGTCGCCGAGCACCGATCTTCGTCGGTGTCGGCTGACGAAAGTTGTTCTTTCACGACAAACATCACGCAAGGATATCGTTGAAAATCGATTCTCTTCAACATCAACAAAACACGAAAAGGGTAAGCATTGAGCGAAGAAAGAAATGATATCGCTGATCACAGACTTCCAAAACATTTTTCGGTATCGGAGGTTTTCGAGAACGATAAATCACAAGGAAACTACGCAATAGGTTTATTTCTGAAGATCAATCCTCGATGCCTTTTCGGCATCGAAAGCCCCAATTTTAGTTTAGAGCATTCAACATGAACAAAGTCCCGAGTCCAACCAATGCCCATGATCTAAGTCCCCGATCTTCAGTACCATGAATATTGAGCCAGTAGTGCCATGTCAGCACCGTACGATGAAATCAATTAGTGTCGGAGGTATTTCACAGAAGGATATCAATGAAAATACAATGTAACTCAGAGCACCATTAAGTATAATTTCGGGACTAACTTACAAGAAAATTTAGACAAAGAACACAATAGATACACACACAAAGGGAAGAAAAGATGCATCCATTTCAATACTTTATATTAAATCCCCATCAAGCTCAGATTACATACAAGAGACACTATCTACACCTTTTGGAACAATCAACATGGTTACATTAAGAACATGAAAAAGTTTCACAAAAAAGGGAAAACTATCAAAATTGTGTATCACAAAATAGAGCTCGTCAATCATGCATCTTCTGTGCGCAGACTTTCTCCCCGACTGCCTCGCACACCATGAGGTTTTTTCATTTTTTGATCTTCCGACACCCTTTGTGCTTTGCACAGCAGCACGATCATATCTTGTGATTCCCGAAGCTCCCTCTTGAGCTAGTTTATGTTCCCTTCATGACCTTTTGGTGTTGACACCTTAAGGGTCTTTGCTGCCAACTGTTGTCTTAATTCTCTATTTTCCTGGTAGAGTTTAGCAATGACAATTTGTGCCTGCTCCAACTACTGAGTAGGCTCTCGAACATTAGAACCTGAGGCATTTGTGTTGGTTGTGGAGCCTGATTATCTTCCTGATTCATAGGTCCTTTCTTTCAACCATGTTTATAACCCATGAAGACTTTACACCCTAGAAGTATGTACACTCTTCCACGTAGGGGAGTGCAGAGGGGGGGTACCCCCTTTGCGGGGTCTGGGGGGCCTATCCCCCTGACTAAGGGGTTTGGGGGCAAGTGGGCCCTTGGCAGGGGTTTGGGGGTGAAGCCCTCAAAGGAAAAAATTCCTTGTAAAATTATATTGTAATTTCATTGTAAATTTGGACCGTTCATTATAAGGTCACAGATCTAATGGTAGAAATTACGTTAGGGTTTTTTTCCCTAGAAGGAAACCCTCTGTTATGAGGGAAATGTATTGCGGCTATGCATGATGGCGAGTATTGTATTCTGAGAGAGGAGACTGTGAGATAAAGAAGAGGAATTTACAGTGGGTTTTGTTGTAGGTTGTATCCCTTCATTTGCTAGATAATAATGAAGGAAGGACCTAGCGATTTCTCTAGTGGATGTAGCCCACACTGGGCGAACCACGTAAATCAGTGTCTCTATTGTATTGTGTATATTCTGTGTTTTGTTTCCGCAATTATTTTATTTTGTTGCTCCATGATCTTGTTTTTCTAACAACTGGTATCAGAGCGAAAGGTAACTCGCAGGGATGATTTTAGGGGCTAAATTTCGCTCATGGGATAATTTTCCATGGTTTTTCTAAAAACGAGATTCGCTATTTTAAAAATGATTCGCCCAAATTATGTAGGATAAAATTATTTTACCTTAAAAATCACCAAAATTTTATAAAAACTATATAAAATCCTTAGAAATTTGAATATTTTTATTAAAATATCACCAATCATTTTTAGTTGGCATATGAAGGATTAGTAAGATTCGCCAAGGTTTCTACATTTTAAAATAAATTTCCATCCTTAAAATCATCCCTGGTAACTCGCAAGAAAAGAGGGTTCCTGGTTCGAGTGGGAGCAATGTCGGAAGATGGAAAGTTTAGGGTTGAGAAATTTAACGTCTAAAACTACCAGTTATGGAAGATGTAGATGGAAGATTATTTATATCAGAAGGATCTATTCCTACCATTGGTCAGAGTAGCAAAGAAGCCGATAACCATGAAGGATGAAGAATGGGAGATTCTTGACAGAAAGGTTCTAGGAACGATATGGCTGAGCTTGGTAGCATCGGTGGATTTCAATATTTCGAAAGAAAAGACAACAAAGGATCTGATGGACGCATTGGCTAAACTATATGAAAAACCCTTAGTATCCAATAAGGTATTTCTAATGAAGATATTATTTAATATGAAGATGTGAGAAGGTGGGTCTGTTGCAGACCATTTAAATGAATTTAATACGGTCACTAATCAACTAAGTTCTGTAAAAGTGGACTTTGATGATGAGGTTAGGGATCTTCTAATGTTGTGCTTATTGCCAGAAATATAGAATGGCTTGGTCATGGCTGTAAGTAACTATGTCTCTGGTTCAAATACTTTAAAATTTGATGATGTTGTTGGTGTTATACTTAGTGAGGAAATGCGACGGAAAAGCACTCAGGTAATGCGTTGAACATGGAGAATAGGGGAAGACAAAAGGATAGAGGAAAGGGCTCAGGGAACCATGGGAATTCTAGGAAGGGTAGATCCAAATATAGACTTGGAAAGATAGAGTGTTGGAAT
>SNQJ01S0019479.1:32702-79552 GCA_010110895.2 Picea sitchensis | reverse complement strand
GAAAGCTTTAGTTGAGAATGAGACAGGAAAAAGTTTGAAGTGTCTCAGATCAGACAATGGAGGTGAATATTGCAGCAAGGAGTTTGATGATTACTATTCATACCATGGGATTCGTAGAGAGAAGACAGTTCCAAGAACACCACAAGAAAATGGTGTGTCAGAAAGGATGAACAGGACAATCATGGATCCTGCAAGGAGTATGAGATTGCATGCCGGTTTTCCCGTACAATTTTGGGCAGATACTATAGATACTATTGTTTACTTAATAAACAAAGGGCCTTCAAGATATTTGGATGGTAGAATTCCAGAGGAGGAATGGACAGGAAAAAAGGTAAACTATTCTTTTTTGAAAACCTTCAGTTGTGAAGCATTTGTCCATATTGATAAAGAAAATAGAACAAATCTTGAGTCTAAATACAACAAGTGTACCTTTATTGGATACGGTGTTAATGATTTTGGTTCTCAATTATGGGATTATGAAAATAACAAAATCATTAGGAGTAGAGATCTCATATTCAATGAGAAGGTCATGTACAAAGATCAGTTGTAGGGAAAGAAACAAGAAGAAGAAAAACAAGAATACACAGTGCTTGATGAGATCACTGAAAATGAAATTCCAAAGGAACCTGAAAATCAAAATTTACAACAAAAGGAGCAACAAGTACCTCAAACACCTGCAAGTGTTGTTAGAAGATCTACCAGGTTAAAAATACCCCCTAAATGATACTCTCCTTCATTGTATTATTTATTGTTGATTGATTCTAGTGAACCAGAATGTTATGAAGAGGCAATGTAGGTAGACACCAAAAAGAAGTGGGAGCAAGGCATGAAAGAGGAAATCGATTCCTTGAAAAATAACCAAACTTGGGACTTGGTTCAGTTGCCTACGGGAAAAAGAGAATTGCAGGATAAATGGGTTTACAAGTTGAAGGAAGAAGATGGAGGAGAAAAGCGGTACAAGGCTAGACTTGTTGTAAAGGGGTTTGCACAAAAGAAATGTATAGATTTTGATGAAATATTTTGTCCTGTTGTTAAAATGACTTCAATTAGGACTATTTCAAGTCTTGTAGTAGAAGATTTGCATCTTGAACAGTTAGATGTAAAAATAACTTTTCTCGATGGGGATTTGGAGGAAGAGATTTATATGCAGCAACCATAGGGGTATGAGGTCAAAGGGAAGGAAAATTTGGTATGTAGGTTGAAGAAGTTCTTGTATGGCCTAAAGAAAGCTCCAAGGCAGTGGTATTTGAAGTTTGATAGGTTTATGACAGGACAGGGTTATAGTAGATGTCATTCCGATCACTGTGTTTATTTAAAAAGGCTAGAAAATGGAAGCTATATTATCTTACTATTGTATGTAGATGAGATGCTTGTTGCAGGGTCTAATATGCAGGATATAAATATGCTTAAGAAGAAATTAGCCAATTCATTTGCGATGAAGGATTTGGGTGCTGCAAAGAAAATCCTTGGCATGAGAATAATAAGAGATAGAAAAAATCGCAAATTGACATTGTCTCAGGGTGAGTACATAGAGAAGGTGTTGGATAGGTTTAGAATGCATAATGCAAAACCAGTTCATATACCTTTGGCCAGCCATTTCAAATTAACTAATGAAATGTGTCCCAAGACACAGGAGGAGATAAAATACATGTCCAGGGTCCCTTATAAATCACCAGTTGGAAGCTTCATGTATGCAATGGTTTCCACAAGACCAAATATTGCACATGCAGTGGGAGTTGTGAGCAGGTATATGAACAATCTAGGTAAAGAACATTGGGACACAGTAAAGTGGATTCTCAAGTATTTGAGGGGTATTGATACTCATGCATTATGTTTTGGAGGTTCAGAAACTTTTCTATAGGGATATGTTGATTTAGATATGATTGGTGATAAAGACAGAAGGAGGAGCACCACAGGGTATCGTTTTACTATAGGTGGAACAACAATCAGTTGGATTTCGAAATTGCAAAAGGTTGTTGCACTTTCAACAACAGAGGCAGAGTATGTTGCTGCTACAGAGGCTAGTGAAGAGATGATTTGGTTACAAAGGTTTATGGAGTAATTGGGAAAGAAGAATAAGAATAGTCGGTTGTACTGTGACAGTGAGAGTGCAATTCATCTTTCAAAGAACTCAGCCTTCCATTTGAAGACTAGGAATATATAGTTGAGGTACCACTTCATACGATCTGCCTTGGAAGATGGACATTTGATGTTGGAAAAGATACACACTAGCCAAAATCCTGTAGACATGTTAACAAAGGGAGTAACCAGAGAGAAACTGAGTTCCTGCTCAGTTTCAGTTGGTCTTCGAGAATGAAGATGAATATGAGAAATTTTCCAGGTCTAAGAAGGTTCAGAGTCCAACATATACAACAACGGTGGAGTTGTTGAGATCAGACTCCAAGTGGGAGATTGTTGGTTGTGGAGCCTAATTATCTTCCTAATTCAGAAGTATGTACACTCTTCCACACGAGGGAGAGCAGAGGGGGGGTACCCCTTCTGCGGGGTCTGTGGGGTTCAGGGGCAAGCGGGCCCTCAAAGGAAAAATTACCTTGTAAGAGTATATTGTAATTTCATTGTAAATCTTGACCGTTCATTATAAGGTCACAGATCTAACGATACAAATTATGTTAGGGTTTTTTTCCCTAGAAGGAAACCCTTTGTTATGAGGGAAATGTATTGCGGCTATGCATGATGGAGAGTATTTTATTCTGAGAGAGGAGACTGTGAGAGAAAGAAGAGGAAGTTACAGTGGGTTTTGTTGTAGGTTGTATCCCTTCATTTATTGGATAATAATAAAGGAAGGACCTGGAAATTTCTTTGGTGGACGTAGCCCACACTGGGTGAACCACGTAAATCTGTGTCTCTATTGTATTGTGTATATTCTCTGTTTTGTTTCCACATTTGTTTTATTTTATTGCTCCACGATCCTTTTTTTATAAAAAATTGTCCTCCTTGTTCTGCTCCCACTTATCCAACTTGTGGTTTAGATAGGCTTTAGTTGGATAGCGTACATAAGTAAATCCTCGACAGCTGATCTTGCGCATGACTCAATTGGGTTTTGGTTTTCCACAATTTCCTTATTCTTCCTGGGCCTTCCTCTCTTCCGCGATATCTGTTGTTGAGGAAGCGTGGCTTCCAACTTGTGTCCTTCTGGTGTAATGTCTTCCACTTTGGCCTTCGCATGGGACAATACCATCGTTTTCGTGTGAAGGTGAGAATATGCCTTTGAATCCTCAGGAACACCCACTGCAAATAAGAACGAGTCCCAGGCATTTTGGGGCTCAAGCCTAGTGCTTCGGATGCCTCATAGGCCCCATATTTTGTTTTGAGGATTTCCCATGGTGTGACAACATATATTCCTTATTCTAGGGTGACTTGACAAAGGCCCAAAGTGAAGAATTCGATCAGACTAGGCTCACGAGACGAACTACCAACAGTGCATAAGCTCAGCTGGTAAGTAGAACACATGCATAACATCTATAATTTATTAACAGAGTGGGCAGTGAGTCGAAATGTGTCAGGGAGAACTAAATTCCTGGCGATGAGATGTTTTTAAGAATTTATGTGTCACATCTGCACAACAGGTATGATCTGGGGAATGTGAGATGCAACCGATAGAGAGTTGTAGAGGGTGTGTGGTACAATCACCTCGATGTTTTTAAAATCCATGATGAGTTGATGATGGTCGATGCACTTGTTGATGTGAATTATGTTTGAACAACTCACCTTGACCTAAGGCACTGAACAACTTACCTTATGATAGGATCCGACTCTTTTGGAACATTCTCGTACTTTCGACACATGTTTGACTCTGACATCCTTTCCCGACCCCAAAGGCCAACCGACCACTGGCATGACTTTGACTCTCATGTTTTTCGTACCTGATCATTCATGCTATGGTGCCTGGATGTAAACCACTCTAACTCACAATGAGGCAGACAGAGCAGCAAAATCTTGCAGAACAGTGATTAGCCTGGTAAGTTGTTGTTGAACACAATATCACTGTAATCAATTTCAGTAACACATTTTCATAACACGGGGTGGTAGGGAGGTGCTTGGGAGGACTGGTGTCCTCAGAAGTTCAAGTGGGTTCTTGAACACAGGGAGTTGTAGCTTCCTTATAGTTGGTTGTAGAGAAATCAGGGAGTTGGTGCTTCCTTCTAGTTGGTACTAGAGAATTCAAGGAGTTGGTGCTTCCTTCTAGTGGGTGCTAGAGAAAACAGAGAGTTGGTGCTCTCAACAAGTTGCATCTTGAAAAAACAGAGGTTGTAGCCTCACAATGAGTTGGTACTCATATGTATGATAATGTAAAGAATGTAAATAATACTTATCACATAAAGAAGAAGAGGTTTTTACCCTGTATGGGTTTCCTCGAGAAATATCTGTCTCTGTATTCTTCATTTATGTGACTAATGTTGAATGTGCCATTATTATTTCCCTTCATTATTGTGATCATCATTGAGTGCCTTGTAAAGAATTTAAAAGAAGCATAATTGTTTAAGCAAGATAACAACTGATTCACCCCCCCCCTCTCAGTTGTCCAATAATTGGTATCAGAGCCGACCCCTTTTATCTAAGGGTAGATCCTAGAGATTAAACATGTCAATCCATGAAGGCAATTCAACCAATAAGGCCCCTCTGTTCAATGGAACAAACTTTGCCTTCTGGAAAGTTAGAATGAGAACCTACATAATGGCTTTAGGTGCAGATGTCTGGGATGTGGTAGATACTGGTTATGTAAATCTAGTTGTGATAGCTAATAAGGATGACAAGATAGAATTTATCTTCAACACTAAGGCTATGAATGCTATCTTGAGTGGGCTTGCAGAAGCAGAATTCATAAAAGTTATGCACCTAGGAACTACCAAAGAAATGTGGAACAAACTCATTAGCAGTTATGAAGGTAATGAGAAGGTAAAGGATGCTAAGCTTCAAACCTACAGAATAGAGTTTGAGCAGCTGAAGATGAAGGAAGATGAAACAGTTAGAAAATACTTTCTGAGAGTAGAATAAATGGTAAATGCAATGAAATCACTTGGTGAATAAAATAGAGGAACCTTCTTTAGTTCAGAAAATCTTGATATTTCTCCCAGATAGGTTCAACCCGAAGGTCTCTGCTATAGAAGAACTTAATGATCTAAAAAACTTGGAGCTTGATCAACTTCTAGGAACATTGACTGCTTATGAAATGAGAATAGTTAAAGATAAACCCACCTCCAAAGAATCATCATTCAAAGCAGAAAAGAATGAGGATTCTGAGCCCGATGAAATTGAAGAAAAATTTGTGAAGAGACTGAATAAGGGATCGGGAAAATACAAAGGTAAACTACCTTTCAAATGTTTCACCTGTGGTAGAATAGGTCATTTTGCAAATAAATGTCCCCACAAAAGAAAGGATCAGACATATGATGATGAGGAGATGCATAAACACAGAAATTTCTTTAAAGAGAATAACTTTAAGAAGAAAAGTCTTTGCGTAAACAATGAGGATGATCCTTAAAATGATGAAGACAATGACTCCCCTATTGAAGACAAAATAAATGACTTCATTCTTATGACCAAAGAGGACTATGATAATAACAACACATGAAGTGAAGTTAATGAAGAAGAAGGTGTGGTTGACATGGAAGGAGAACTGATCAGTGCACTGGAAGAGATTGACAGAGTAAGAATTAAGAACAGAAAGAAAAGACAATTGTTGATATAGTTCAAGAAAGACAATAAAGGACCTGATGAAGACCTTGTCCTATTAAAAGTGGAATTAGAGGCAAAGAAAATCGAAGATACTCTGAAACAACAACTATCATAAAAAAGGGCACGATGTGAAGCTTTAGAATAATAAGTAGTGAAAACGAGGAAAGAAATGGATAAGTTTCAAGACTTGTATAATCAGAATCTTTCAAGTATCAAAGCCTCAGAAGGATTAGCCACCATTCTGAATCAACAAAGGAATCCAAAGCTGAAAACTAGTTTGGGTTATGAAGAAGGATCAAGTAGTGGTAAGCCAAGAAATGAAGAAGCCATCAAGTTTTTCAGGTCTACAACCAATAAACACAACAAACTTGGAGAAACAAAGGAAGACAATCAGTTGCCCAGGACGAGTAAAGAAAAAGGTGCCAGGACTGAATCTGGAGAACGAAGAAATAATGCGCTCCCTGCTGAAAGACGTCATCAACATGGAAGAAATTGATTTGATCAAAGAAGAAAACCACTTTCTAGGTACAAATAATTTTTCTATGATTATTGTTTCTATTGTTCTAATTTTGGTCACAAAGCTGTAAACTGTTCCTTCAGACCTAGACATGAGAAATTAAGATTTCGAAGGAATAAATACTTCCCACAACAAACATTGATACAGCCAAGTAACAAACCTTCACAGACTACAAATTCTCAAATTAAGTCTAGGGACATGCAACTAAGGAGGCCAAGAAATAATCAATTGTCAATGAGTATAAAACGTTGCAACAATAAGTTTGACCTATTGAATAATGAAATTGAATGCTACACATGTCATAAATTTGGACATAAATCTATTGAATGTCGTTTAAGGAACTATGAACCAGAATCGAAATCCCTTGTTGAAAATGTCAAGTTTTGGAAGAAGAAGGAAAGTGACAAGTGTGGATTAGTATTGTCTGCTCAAAGAAAAATGAACCCTTGGTATATAAACAGTGGATGCTCCAAACATATGATGGGAGACAAAGGTAAGTTTCTATCCCTGAGTGAAGGCAAATCGGGAAATGTAACTTTTGGAAATGATGCTCCAGGTAAAATAAAGGGAAAAGGGATGGTGAGATTAATTAATGGAAAAGGAAAAGCCCAAGATGTTCTACTTGTATATGGGATGAAACATAATCTACTCAGTGTAAGTCAAATGGGTGACAGAGGATGTGAAGTGGTGTTCACATCCAAGGACTGCAAGATAAAGTCTGTAAACTCAGGACAAGTGGTGGCCAAAGGCATAAGGACAAAAAACAATGTATATGTGCTGAAAGAAGATAGAGAAGAGTGTCATCTAAGAAAACATGATGGAAGATGGTTATGACATAAGAGACTTGGACATCTAAATTTTGACCACTTAATCAAACTCAAAAATCTCGAGGCAGTAAAAGATCTTCCGAGAATATCAAAGCCCCAAGATTCAATGTGTAAACCCTGCCAAGTAGGGAAGCAAAACATGACACAGTTTAAGTCCAAGAGATTTACTTCAACAGATAAACCACTCCAACTAGTTCTTATGGATTTATGTGGACCATTGAGACAGGAAGGCATAGGCAAAGAAAACTACTTCATGTTGATTATTGATGATTACTCCAGACTTACTTGGGTTGCCTTCCTCAAAGAAAAAGTTGAATCATTTGAGAAGTTTAAAATATTTAAGGCTTTAACAGAGACTCAAACAGGAAAGAGGTTAAAGGTAGTAAGATCAGATTGATGAGGAGAGTTTATGTTAAGAGACTTCAAGGAATTATGTGATGAGCATGGGATCAAGAGAGAATACACAATCCCAAGACAAAATGGAGTTGTTGAGAGGCAAAATAGAACAGTGCAGGAAATGGCCAGGTCAATGATGAATGAGAAGAACATTGGTCAAACCTACTGGGTAGAAGCAATACACATAGTAGTCCATGTTCTTAACAAAGCTCACCTCAAACCACAAAGTGACAAGACACCTTATGAACTGTGGTTTGGGAGACCTGCTTCAATTAAACACTTCAAAGTCTTTGGGGGTAAATTCTACATAAAGAATAATGATGAGAACCTCGACAAATATGATGATAGGGCTGATGAAGGTATCTTCTTAGGGTATGCTACAAACAGTAAAGGATATATATGCTATAATAAGAGGCTGCACAAAATGGTTGACTGTATTGATGTAAAAGTTGATGAAGGAACCACAACGAGAGAGGTATACAGTAATGATTCCTCTATAGAAGACACAGCTAAAGCTGAAGATGAACAGGTCCAAGAATCAGAAAATGAAGACTCTGAATCAGATGAAGACTCAGACATTCGGACAGACTCAAATCTATAGTCAACTACAAATTCCTCCTCCAGAATCATTCAAAAGAATCATCCTGCAAGTCCGATAATTGGGGAAAAAGACAAAGGTGTACAAACCAGGAGAAAGTTAATCAAAAGAATTGAACAATATCATACAACCTTCATATCCATGCTGGAACCCAAGAATTTTAATGAAGCTAGCATATATGACCACTGGATTAATGCAATGAATGATGAACTTGATTAGATTGAGAAAAATAGTACGTGGGAGTTGGTTCATAGACCTGAAGGCAAAAATGTCATTGGCTCCAAATGGATCTTTAAGAATAAATTGAATGAGCAGGGATAAGTTGTCAGAAACAAAGCAAGGCTGGTCTATAAAGGATATTCTCAGATAGAAGGACTGGATTTTGATGAAACATTTGCGCTCGTAGAAATATTAGAAGCTATTAGAATGTTTCTTGCCTATGTTTGTCATAAAATATTTAAAGTCTATCAAATGGATGTCAAGTCCGCTTTTCTAAATGGAGATTTAAGTGAAGAAGTCTATATGGAACAACTAGAGGGTTTCGAACTGTCTGATGACCCTGACTTAGTATGCAAGCTAAAGAAAGATTTATATGGGCTAAAATAAGCCCCTCGAGCCTAGTATCATAGAATGGATGCGTATCTCAAAGAAAAAGGGTTCAAGAGAGGAACAATTGACAACAATATGTATATTAAAATAGAGGATAATGATCTGCTCATCATACTGGTCTATGTAGATGACATCATCTTCGGATGTAATAAGGATTCATTGGTACAATGGTTTTCTTCTTCCATGGAGTCTGAGTTTGAAATGTCTATGATAGGAGAATTGTCATTTTTTCTTGGTTTGAAAATTACTCAGAGGACTGAAGGGATGCTCATTTCTCAAGAAAAATATCTAAGAGAAATGTTGAAAAGGTTTCAAATGGAAGATTCTAAATCTGTGGGTACACCTATGGTCACTGGATGTAAATTAAGCAAGGATGATGACTCACCTGATGTTGATCAAAGCTCATATAGATCAATGATTGGAAGACTATTGTACATCATAGCATCTCACCCAGACATAATGCATGTTGTAGGAATGGTATGAAGATATAAGTATGCACCTAAACAGAGTCATTTGCAAGGTATCAAAAGGATATTCAGGTATTTGAAAGAAACAATGACTTATGGTTTGTGGTATCCTAGAAATCAGAATTTTCAGTTAACCGCTTATTCAGATGCATATTAGGCAAACTATGTTGATGAGAGAAAAAGCACCAGTGGAGGTGCATTCTTCCTAGGTGACTCTTTATTAGCATGGCTTAGTAAAAGGCAAGGTTCCATTTCTTTACCAACCACAGAGGCAGAGTACATTGTTGTTGCTACCTGTTGCACTTAGGTATTATGGATGATTCAGACACTTGCAGACTTGGAGGTAAAATGCACTACACCGATCCCAATTCATTGTGATAACACTAGTGCCATTAGTGTGTCTAAGAATCCTATATTCCACTCCAAGACCAAGCATATTCCCATAAAATATCATTTTCTAAGAGAGAAGGTCACCAATCCGATTGTTCAGGTCAATTATATTCCATCCATAGAACAAATTGCAGACATCTTTACTAAACCCCTAGCCAAGACACCATTTGAATATCTCAGACATAAGCTAGGTGTCATCCCATCTCACACCTAAGAGAGTCCATCCTACTAGGGAGAGTCTTGTATTGATTGCATATCTGATACCTCCTAGTAGGATGGAGTCTTGTATTGATTGCATATCTGATACCTCCTAAATATACTGCAACATCTCAGGGGGAGCGTGTTTTCTTTGACATTGATGTCAAAGGGGGAGAAAAGAATAGGTGCGGGTGCCTTTGTTGCCATCAATGCCAAAGGGGGAGATTGTTGGCATGCTTTACAGACAATGTTTTCTTGTCATTAATGGCAAGTACAACAATGATGATGACTTAAGTACAAGAAGGATTTTCCAGGCGGGCACCAGAAGTCTTTTGGGAAGATGATGCAGAGCTAGCTCGAAAAGATCAGAATATGCAGTGATGGATCTCATTGAGATTTCCCGATGAACATTAGATCTGAGCCTGAGGTTCGACTAGCGTTGGATCCAGGAAAATCTGCATGCTCTTTAAGGAGCAAGGTGAAATGCGAAATCCCGAAAACCTGAAACAGGCGCATCACTCGAAGTAATGGATACCAGGATTTTGGATACCGGGAGATGGAGAAGTCAGAGACTCTCAACATTAGGAGTCTCGAAGTGTCGAAAAGAGAAACATTGAAATTCTAGAAGCAGGCACATCATACCAGGATTTTGGTTACCGAAAGATGGAGAAGTCATAGACTCTCATCATAAGGAGTCCCGAAGTGCTGAAATGCGAAATCCCGAAATAGACACATCAAAAAACCACGTCAACAAACCACGTCAGCTAAGGACACATGGCACAATCAGGCAATGACAAGTGTCAAGATGATTCAACATTTTAGGCACATGTAAGTCACGAATCAGTGTGACATGTGATATCTATTCAACACGTGTCAATCCACGTGTGATGTCAGCAGGTTTACATCACATCAAAACTTTCTATTTCAGGGTTTTACATAGAAAGCAAAAAACTCCACAATCACGATGTCTCAAACTCCGAAATACCGAACGGGACCATTGTGAGTCTTGAAAAATCGAAGGGAAAAACACCGAAATCCCATCAACCATCCATCTCAGTGGGTTATGTGAACCGTCCGATTACTTCAAAGATTTTGTGATCATGAATTTTATAATGTTAGATTCACGATGACTCAAAAGGGAAAAACACCGAAATCGTGAAATGTGAAACCACGATCTAATATGAATTGTTGATCAAAGGAAGATTGTGGACCATTGATCCGACTCCCTTTCGGAGTTTTGGATAATGGGAGATGGAGGGGTCAAGGCTTGAGACCCTTCATCATAGGAATGTCGAAATGCGAAATCATGAAAAAACATGTTTAGGATAAGACCATGGTCTCAACCATTGGTCACATCGGCAGAATCTAGGGAAGGAGTTAAGCTTCTTTTCGGAGTTTCGGGGGTTGGGAAATGGAGAGAAATAAAATCCTCCACCACGGTGATCCTGAAATGTCGAATACCGAAATACTGAAATGAATGCAAGATCCCATGGATCCAATCCAACGGTGTAGGTGAATTTGGGCACGATCAGAGGGCTAATGTTCCTCCTCACAATATAAATGCTAAAAACCACTGATGGTTTCTGCTAGAGGACTAGAAGACACTTCGGCGTGATTGACAGAGAAGGTGAAGAGTCTCAAGGGATATTCCAGTAGAACAAAGACTGATCATGGAGGTGATTGACAACTGGATGAGCGTTGGAGCCTGTAACTGCAAACAGAATAATTGAGCTCAACTGTAATAGAAGATGAAGAATATGAAGTAGTGGTGAGGCGAAGGAATCTGATTATGACACACAGTGATGATGGACAGATGGAATGAACAAATAGAGAAGCTGAAGAGTTTCCATGATGAACAGGCAGAGCACTTGACATGCAGAGGATGCAGAACCATGGGATAGAGAGCATGCACAAGATGCACAGGGAGTATAAGAATGTGGAACAAAGAAGAGATTAGGTGTTGTTGCTTTTGTGAGTGATGCATGTGTGAAGAAGGAGGTGGAGTGTAGCAACTGAAATGTACAGAAGGCAAAAGGTGCATTGAAGAGGAATGGGCACAGAGTACAAAAGATAGAAGAAAAAAAGTGCAAGGGAGGCGTGTAGGAAGACAATGAGGCAGACAGAGCAGCGAAATCTTGCAGAACAATGATTAGCCTGGTAAGTTGTTGTTGAACATAATATCACTGTAATCAGTTTCAGTAACACATTTTCATAAAACAGGGTGGTAGGGAGGTTCTTGGGAGGACTGGTGTCCTCAGAAGTTCAAGTGGGTGCTTGAACACAGGGAGTTGTAGCTTCCTTCTAGTTGATGGTAGAGAAACCAGGGAGTTGGTGCTTCCTTCTAGTTGGTGCTAGAGATTTCAGGGAGTTGGTGCTTCCTTCTAGTGGGTGCTAGAGAAAACAAAGAGTTGGTTCTCTCAGCAAGTTGCAGCTTGCAAAAACAGAGTTTGTAGCCTCACAATGATTTGGTATTCATATGTATGATAATGTAAAGAATGTAAATAATACTTATCATATAAATAAGAAGAGGTTTTTACCCTGTATGGGTTTCCTCGGGAAATATCTATCTTTGTGTTCCTCATTTATGTGACTGATGTTGAATGTGATATTACTTATTTCCCTGCATTATTGTGATCATCATTGAGTGGCTTGTAAAGAATTTAAAAGAATCATAATTGTTTAATCATGGTAACAATTGATTCACCCCCCCCACCTCTCAGTTGTCCAACAAAGAAAGAAGTTCAACCTCCTCCCAAGAGAGGACTCCTTTTGACTAGACCTCCAAGGAAACAAGCAAAACAAACTCTCGACAAGGGTAATTGAGACATAGAGGATATACAATGCATGTTTAGGAAATTATCAAACAAGATCATAAACATGAAGAGAAACACAGGGAAAGGAAACCAAGGTCAAAGGTCCTATAAGCCTTTCTTTAAAAAAAAATCATCATTCAAATCAATTGAACCTCCCCCAACTAACCTAAATATCGATTTAGAAAATGTAGAATATTATTTTTTATGTACCTATCATCAATAAAATCACTCTGAAAGAGACTTCCCTCAATGGGTGCATGCCATGAATTTAATGGCAAACCAGTTTCTAGATGAGGTTTCCCGAACCGAACAACCAAGCGGTTCGGCTATAAATGTCACTAATTAGGAAGATATTGATCCACCAGAAGATACAACCATGTTGATATGGGATCCTGAACTAATTATTCCTTCTGATGACCTTTTTCAGGGTCAAGAACCACCTGTAGAGATCTCGGTTGCGCAAATGTGAAGTAAGGGTCCACCTATCTCAAAAGATCCTACTACTACCCAAACTTTGAGATGAAGAGTGACTCTCGATCACCCGAAATCACCTTTTTCTCCTCATAAGAACCCTATTAGCATCCATACCCAAGAATCGCCCAAACTGGAGTACAACATAGTTGAATATTTGAAGAAGTTGAAGGCTAATATATCAGTTATGGACATATGTAGAGTCCCTCAGCAAAACGACTTCCTGCTACAAGATTTAAAATCAATAGAAAACCCTACAACAAGCAATGAACAACAAAGAAATCTAACTTCCACAGATATAGTAAATAAACCAACTGTGAATACTTGCTCAGAAGATAAGAAGGGAAAACCCTTTGTCCCACCATTCCTTTTAACATTTGAAGTTTTCAACAGGAACCTCCACAATTTTTTGGTCGATTATGAATCATCTTCCGACGTTATGCCTCTATCTATTTGCAATAAATTAAATGTCGTTCCTATGAAAAGTGATAAATATGTAATACAACTAGACATAACTGAGGTTAAGGTCATGAAAGAACTTAAATATGTAATGATCAGAATACCCATGCATCCTAAGTTTGTGCAAGTGATTGACATCATTGTAGTAGATATCCTAGAATATTATGGATTGTTATTAAGCCGAGATTGGTCTGAGAAGTTAAAAAGATATTGGTCACACCTTTGGTTACCGCTGAAGGGATATAAGAATATGATCAGAATTGATAGGGAAAGGTATCTGAAACATATTGTCACTGACCTAGAAACCTTGAACGAACCCTCTTCGATAGATTTCCCCAGGTTAGGAAATTATTCCTATGATTCCTACTTTGATAACTTATCCCCTCTCTCGTCTCGTGTCCATTTTACTCAAAATTCTGAAATGGTTTTTCAAGATAAAATGCCAATACTGACCGAGGAAACCCTCTTCTGTCAAGAACCTGCATTAGAAATCACCGGAAAAAAGATAGGAAGGCAAGAAAGTAATAAGAAAGAAGAAACATTTAAATTTCACTCACAAATTTGGACCATATACTTTGATGGATATAAATCAAAGGAAGTATCTGAGGCAGGGTGTATCCTCATTGATACAAAAGGTAAACATCATTTCGTATCCCGTAGACTTGAGTTCAAGTGCACAAACAACACTATCGAGTATGAAGCTCTAGTCCAAAGAAATCCATAGACTTAAACGTCAAATAATTGAAGGTTTTCAGAGACTCAGAGATTATCGTTAGACACGTAAGGAATACTATACATTGCAATTCCCCACACCTAAATAATTATCAACGGGAAGTGCATAGGTTAATAGATCATTTTGAAGCTTTCAATATTACAATGATCCCCAGAGAAAAGAGTATACGTGTTAATTCCCTAGACACAGCTGCTTCAAGCCTGTCACCTTTAGAATATTATGAAGCTTCTCGGTTCACTGTGGAGCTACTCTACAAACCATCAGTGGCTAACAACATTTCTAATTGGAAATTCTTTGAAGGAGATGAACAGATCATAAAATTTCTGAATAACCAAGATAATTCCAAAGACCTAGCAATGGACGATGAAGTATTCCAGGAACAATCAACAGAAACTGATCCCCAGATAGGTCAACCAACTTACAAATCGAAGTCTCACACTATCTCAAAGGGGATAACTAACTTAGAAAATATTTTTGACCTGAAAGAACGGTTTAAGGGGCCCAAAAATGCGAAGACTGGTAGTTCTTGTCCCATGCATGAAACTATAAATTTTGGAACCCTGGAAAACCCAAAGAATGTAAATATCGTCAAGACTATATCTAAAGAGGAAATAAAATCTTATCTCAAATTGTTTAGACAATATCAAGATGTCTTTGCATGGTCCTACCGAGATATGAAAACGTATGATACCCGTATCATTCAACACATTATCCCGTTAAAACCTGAAGTAAACCCCTTCCAACAGAAGCTTTGAAAGTATCACCCATACCTGGAACCTCTCATGTGTCAAGATTTGAAGAAACTTCTAGATTCCAAAATCATTTTCCAGGTTAGGCATTCCGTGTGGGTAGAAAATTTGGTTCCTGTGAGGAAAACATCTGGAGAAATCTGTTTGTGCATAGATTTTAGGAACCTCAAAAGAGCTTCAGAAAAGGATAACTACCCAGTCTCAACGATGGAGAAACCCTTGAAGACCATGTCCATCTCCGATATTTTCTCTCTACTGGATGGTTTCTTCGGTTACAACCAAGTTCTGGTTTCAGAGGAAGACTATTTGAAAACTACCTTATGAACCATGTGGGGAACTTTCACTTAAAAACGCATGCCCTTCGGGTAAATCAATGCAGGGGCAACCTTCCACAGGGCCATGGACATAGTGTTTTGAGGAATGATCAATAGGTGTGTGGTAGTGTATTTGGATGATGTAACTGTGTATTCAAAGAACAGAGAGGAACACATTCAACACTTAACCTAGATTTTGGAAAGGTGTAGAAAATACGGTATATATTTAAACCTTAAGAAAACTATCTTCAGTGTGGAGGAAGGAAATCTATTAGGTCATATGATATCCCAAGATGGAATTCGTATAGACCCTGAGCGAGTCAAAGCTATAACTCATATCTCATTACCTCACAACAAAAAGACAATGCAATCCTTCTTCGGGAAAATCAATTTTGTGAGAAAATTCACACCTGATTTTGCCGAGACTATCATACCACTACAAAATATGATCCACAAAGATGTTGAATTTAAGTGGGCCAATGAACAAAAGGATAATTTCAACAATATTAAAACTTCTATATCTCAAGCCCCCGTGTTATGAAGTCCCGATTTTAATAGAGATTTCTTCCTTTATACTTTCACCTATGACCAATTGTTAGTTGCAGTATTGACTCAGAAGGATGATGACAACAAAGAGTCTCTGGTGTCATTCATGAGCACTAACCTACAAGAAGTTGAACTTAATTATCCTGCTATTGATAAACATGCCTATGCGATATATAAAGCAGTGAAACACTTTAGATCTTACATCCTCAAGAACCATGCCAAAGTAATCATACCTCATCCTGTGGTCTGATCCTTCTTCACTCAACAAGATATGGGGGGAAGAAGAGGGAAATGGATGGAAGTAATCCATGAATTTGATCTAGATATAAAACCCGCCAAACTATTTAAATGACAAGGGTTATGCGAAATTGCGGCTGAAGACCAGGACCAAGAAAATGAAGACTCTGGATAGGAGAATGAAATGGAATTATGGTGTGGTGAAGATTCATACATTTCCCCAGGGCCAGAGTCTTGGTATGAGATTTTGACTTATCTCTTTCACCATGGGACTTGCCTAGAAAATCTCAATCCCAGGGAAAGGAGAGCTCTTAAAATATACACAATATTGCCTCATAAATTCGGTACTCTTCCAGGTTAATTATGATAGGGTACTCTTAAGATGTATCAAACGTGAAGATGAAGACAAAGTTCTTAAAGAGATCCATGATGACTCTGTTGGTGGACATTTTGTAGGAAACACCATCGCTCATAAGATACTGAGAGTTGGTTATTATTGGCCCACTTTGTTTAAGGACACTCACACCTATGCTAGGAACTGTAAAACTTGTCAAATAAGCATTGGGAGAGAGAAGAGAGAAGCAATACCTCTCCAACCGGTGATTGTTTCTAGGGATTTTGAGAAATGGGGGTTAGATATCATAGGATAAATTACACCAAGATATTCAAAACAACACAAGTACATACTTACTACCACTGATTACTTCACGAAATGGGAAAAATCTATTCCTCTAACCCATGTAAATGAGAAGGTGGTAATCCAATTCATATAACAACAACTGATCACAGGGTTTGGTGTCCCTTCTGTCTTTGTTTTTGATAATGCAGGTTACTTTTCTTCCACCTTATTAACAAAGTTTTCAATAGACAAAGGAATCATAATTAGACACTTTGCAAATTACTATCCACAGGGAAACGAAGTGGTAGAATCAACTAATAAGAACTTGGTGAGAATATTGAAGAAAACAGTTGTATACAACTAGAGAAATTGGCATAATATATTGCATAACGCTTTATGGGAAGATAAAGTCACACCCAAGGAAGCTATAGAAAATTCCCCATACTTTCTAGTGTATGGACATGAAGTCATTCTCCCGAACAAGCTTTATATTCCATCTCTTCAACTCTCCCAAGATTTCGGAGGACAACCTTCATCAGTCAAACAATGAAGAATTGACACTCTTCTCATGTTAGAAGAAGAAGGGAAAAAAGCTAAGTCAAAATTCATGGCCCACCATCAGATAGTGAAAAGATGGTTTTATAGGCATAAGGATAAAGAGAATAATTTTGAAGTAGGATACTTAGTCTTGAAATGGGATAGAGAAAACGAGCCTAAAGTCAAACATTCTACGTTTTAGAATATATAGCTCGGACCTTTTCAGGTGGTCGAGAATATTGGGGAAGACACTTATCGGTTACAGAACCTGAGGGGGAAACCTGACGCCCTCCCAGTAAATGGCCAATCCCTAAAACAATATTTCCATTAATATATATATATATATATATTTCCTTTTTGTTGAGTTTTTTTTTATGTTTGGTGTGCGTGTTTCATAAGTTTTGTTTCATCTATCTCGATTGCGATTTTGCCTTTATTTTATTTCTATTTTTTTATTTCTGCACTTTTGAAGGTTGTGTTTAGAAAAAAANATATTTCCTTTTTGTTGAGTTTTTTTTTATGTTTGGTGTGCGTGTTTCATAAGTTTTGTTTCATCTATCTCGATTGCGATTTTGCCTTTATTTTATTTTTATTTTTTTATTTCTGCACTTTTGAAGGTTGTGTTTAGAAAAAAATGGTTGACCTCAAATCATGCAACATAGCGAACTTTGTTCCTAACTCATTGCTCACATACAACACAAGAAGCACCAAGGAACCTACGGTTGTTTCGAGGGATCCTATAACCTACACAAATGAAAAACTTTGGAGAAATGCAGAAGTGTCTGCCCAGTGGTCTAGTGAAACCTTAAGGGAAAGTTGGAAATATGAAAAGGACTACATGAACCTCGAAGATAAATCTAGCAAAGGATTCACCTTAACCATCTCACTTTGCAAATTAAACATATGTCATCCTCTCTCACTCGTTCAGGGCATTCTGTCGAAATAAAATTTAACTATAAAACAATGGGTGAATAGTGGGAGAGGGTATTCAGATATCTATGCTAGGGCTATGGATGCTCGCAGGCAGCGAAGCAAGGTCTGTGATTTTAGGGTGACTACATCAGGGCTATGGACACTCGCTGGCATCAGAGCCACACCGTAAAGAATGAGTAAAGGTAACTAAAGGCTCCATACCAGTGAACACTTTACTATACTTTTGTACAAGAGGGAATGAGTCAGGGTTACAGGAAATGAAGGAGGAATAAAGGTTAAAAACCCCACAGGCATACCCAGAAGAATCAACCGGAGGATTTCAAATGTGAGGGTAAAATAGGCTCTGATTTAAAACTAGTGAAGTTCTCCACCAACTTTCGTATCAGCCGAGCCTGAAGGAGGAATAGAGATTCTTCTTTTTCCTAGTAAATCGCCATTGGTGAGCACTCAACACACCCTAAAAAATGTCTATGTAAAATTTCTTTTTTGGGTACCACTTGATCTTTTGCACTCTCTGATTCATTTTCATTGTGAAAAAAATGTTTCCTTTGATTATCATGTTGATTCTCATTAAGTCCTTAAAAATTTTCTTGAACATGTGAAAATCACTGTAAATTAAAAGAATAGCATTCAATTAAATAATCGACAGTCGAAACAGTTCCCTGATGCACTAAAATTCGACATCGAAAAGATTTAAAGATGAGATAAAATCACTCGAGAGAACCGAGGTCGTTGAGCGCTGATCGTCGTCAGTGTCAGCTGATGGAAGTTGTTATTTCGCAAAAAACATCACGCAAGGATATCACCGACAACCAATTCCCTTCAGCATCAACAAAATACAAAAAGAGTAAGTGTTGAGCGAAGAAAGAAATGATATCTCTGATCGCCGACTCCCAAAACATTTTTCGGTATTGGAGGTTTTTGAGAACGATAAATCACAAGGAAACTACGTGATAGGTTTATTTCCAAAGGCCGATCCTCAATACCTTTTCAACATCAACAACCCCAAGTTTATCTTAGAGTGTTTGACATTAACAAAGTCCTGAGTCTGACCAATGCCCGTGAGCTAAGTCCCCAGTCTTCAGTACCACGAATGCCGAGACAGTAGTGCCACGTCAGCGTCGTATGATAAAATCGATTGGCATCAGAGGTTTTTAGCAGAAGGATATCAATGAAAATACAATGTAACTCAGGGCACCACTAAGTATAATTTTGGGACTAACTTACAAGAAAATTTAAACAAACAACACAATATATACACACGCAAAGGAAAGAAACGATGCATCCATTTCAATACTTTATATTAGATCCCCATCAAGCTCAGATTACATACAAGATACACTGTCTACACCTTTTGGACCAATCAACCCAGTTACATTAAGAACATGAAATTTTTTCAAAAAAAAGGGAAAACTATCAAAATTTTGTGTAACATAACATACCTCATCAATCATGCATCTTCTGCATGCGAAATTTCTCCTCGGTTGCCTCACGCACCCTGAGGTGTTTTCATTTTTTGATATTATGACACCCTTTGTGCTTTGCACAACTGCACAATCGTATCTTGCACTTCTCTAAGTTGCCTCTTGAGCCAGGTTATGTTCCCTTCATGACCTTGTGGTGCTGACACCTCAAGGGTCTTTTCCCCCAACTGTTGTCTTAATTCTCTGTTTTCCTAGTAGATTTCAACAATAGTGAGTTTTTCCTGCTCCTGCTACTGAGTAGGCTCTCGAACATTAGAACCCAAGTCATTTGTCCTCCTTTTTATTCTCCAGCTTCCCTGACTTGTGGTTTCGATAGAATCTAGCCGGATAATGCGCATAAGTAACTCCTCAGCGGCTAATCTTGCACACGACTCAATGGGCTTTTGGTTTTCCACAATTTCCTTATTTTTCCTGGGCCTTCATCTCCTCCTCGGTATCTACTGGTGAGGAAGCGTGGTTTCCAACTTATGACCTTCTGGTGTAACTTCTTCCACTTCGGCCTCTTCATGGGGCAATACCATAATTTCTGCGTGAAGGTGGGAATCTGCCTTTGAAGCCTCGGGAACACCTGCTACAAGTAAGAATCAGTCCCAGGCATTTTGGGACTCAATCCTGGTGGTTCGGCTACCTCCCAGGCCATGTCTTTCATTTTGAGTAGTTCCCATGGTGCGACAATGTATTTGTCTTATGCCAGGGTGACTTGGCAAAGGCCCAAAGTAAAGAATTCAATCAGACTAGGCTCATGAGATGAACTACCAACAATGCATAAGCTTGGATGGTAAGTAGAACACATGATGCACATCTATAATTTATTAACAAAGAGGGAAATGAGTCAAAACGTGCTAGGGAACACTGAATTTCTGGTGACAAGATGTTTTAAAGAATTTATGTGTCACATATGCGAGACGGGTATGATCTGGGATGTGTGAGATGCAACTGATAGAGAGTTGCAAAGGGTGTGTGGTATGATCACCTCGATTGTTTTTAAATTCCCCAGCCTCCATGATGAGTTGATGAATGTTGATGTACTTGTTGATGCGACTTCTGTTTGAACAATGCACCTCGACCTGAGGCACTGAACAACTTCCCTTATGATAGGATATGACTCTTTTGGAGCATACTCATGCTTTTGACAATTTTTTGGCTTTGACATCCTTTCCCGACCCGAAAGGCCAACCGTCCACTGGCGTGACTTTGAATCTCATGTTTTCCGTACCCGATTTTTCATGTTGTGGCACACGGATGTAACCCACCCTAACTAGAGAAAAAATGACGTCACTAATAGAAATGGTGCAGTCAATTCGAAGGGTTGCAGAGATCACATAAGTATTAAACAACCAGGTTTAAGAAATATTTACAGGTATGCACCAATCTAGATTCTTCACGCTTACGTTTTATACATATATTTTTCAAAGTGTTGTTCTATACGCAATCTCTAAATGATTTTAATTTCGATTGCAGGAAAGATGCGTCCAACTATTGAGAAACATTGGCTCAGTAACCATGCCGAGAAATCTAAGAGAAATTAGGTTAGAAAACCAACAAGGTGATGAAGGATATTAGACTCCCTGAATTTGGCACACCTGATGACTTCAACGACTTGTGCAACATAGTCAAATTGCACACCGAGATCACACACCGAGAAAGATTCATCGTATGCCAAAGAAATAGAAAAGGTGACAGACACAAGAGATCTAGATCAACAACGATAGTTTATGGAACACTCGATCGAAGCTCGGGCTATGTTTCAATAGTTAAGTGCTAGTCTGATCAAGTATCGGGCACATGCATTAAAGATCAGAGATATTTGCACGGCTCCGATGGAACAACACAGATTTCCATACACCCACACCTGCGAGGAGATGTTCATTAATTGGTTGGAGTATGAGAAAAGCCACCCTTTCAAAGTGATATCTTGAGATGACTATTGGAAAATTGTTAGGAGATAACACCACGTGGTGAATTCTATTTTGTTTAAATGCACTTTAGCCATTATTTTTAGTTAATTTTATGTTATAAATAAGAGCATCGACCGATTAGTTGAGGGTCGATGGTTGTTGCAAGAAAATCTCTTTTTTGGTTTGTTAAGAATTATTTTGAAGATGCATTTAATTGAGAAGTCCTTTTGGACCAGAGACAAGATATATTTTCATCAAATGCATGTGTGATTTGGCATAGAGAAGAACTATTTCCTATCTTGTCTCATGAATGGATGTTGTAACAAGTAAGAGTTATTAAATCTATTGTTAATTTATCTGATGCAATGATTTACAGTTCTTTTCCTTAATGATGAAGATGAATCATTGTGTTATTATGTGATGGATTATTAGAGTAGGTGAATTATTTTTCTTGCAATTATCTTATCACATATGTGTTTTCTTTATGATAATTAGCATCTCAGACAGTAATTGGATGCTCACATGGTTAACGTATTAGTACTAGGCCCGTGGCATCAAATTTGCGTCTGCATTATTGAGTAGCGGGTTATCCCAAGCTACATGTTGGCATAGAGGAAGACCCAGGGTTCAATGCTACAACAATGCACCAACAAAACCCTAACTACGGACCCTTTCGGCAACACCTACGAAGCAGATGAAGTCTCACCTGAGGTAGAGGTAGGGGTGGTTGTAGGACTCAGATGTCTACAACCTTAGTTGGGACACAGATATGTGATTTTAACACTTAACAGAGCTCTCAATAGTTAACATTCATCAATATTGAGTTCTTAGTTACAACGTAGTTAAGCCCTAAGTACAGAGCATTGCAGTATTCAACCAGATCTAGCATCTAGTAGCACTTAGCAGGATGAAATAGATCAGATCTTAGCATATTCTAGCACTAGGCACATGTTCATAAGACAGATCTAACATCCATCCACATTATTAAGAACTAATCATCAACGAATCATTCATCTATATTAAAGCACTAAGAAATTAAATGCATAAACACATCAAGACATTGCACAAAGCAGAGCAATACAACATGTACGTGGTTCACCCCCACCCTGGGGATACGTCCACCAACTCTTCTCTTCTTTATTATTTTGGTTCAAGATTCTTACATGCACAAAGCATCCAAGTCCCACTCCATAGAGGACAGGAGATCTGCGCACCTCACTATATCCTCATTCCTTTCATTATAGAACAAAGCCTTCCACAGTCTGTTACAACCACTTGCACTTATCTCTACAATTCTCACATAGTATGCACAAAGCACTTACAACTCTTGATCACATAGATCCAATTCTATAACTTAGCACAACTTGCAACTGTCTCTTCTTACATTGCCTAGCCTTATATTTATACATTAGAAAATAGGCCTAAGCATGGGTAAACCCATGGGATGACATTCCCATACTCGTTACATAATCCTGAATCCCAAAAAGGGCCCTAAAAGGGGCCGAGATCCCATGATATTCACTTCGTCTTGCGCTCCACCTTCGATAGCATGTTGAAGTCCCAAAATCAGGTCAAACATGAAAAAGAATCCTCAAAACTTGGTCAAGGGCCAACATGCCCCCAACAGTCACCTGTGACTCGTCCCTAGTCACTTTGATCTGACTAGTTCTTCTTTGAAAGCCTTGAGCTTGGCTCTAGTTCCCTCAACTTGTTTCTGTTCCATGGCCTCCTATTCAGAGAGATTTTGTATGACTACTTTGTTGACAGGTCCCTCTAGGAGTTGTTCAATCGCAGTGACAACTTACTCTAGTTCTTCTCCTTGGCCTTCGATCTCTGTGAACATTTGGTAAGACTTATCTTGTATAGGTTGGAGCCTTTGAGTCACTTCCATGACTTTTCTCTGGATAGTGTGGAACTACTGCTAGGTAGTGCACTTCTCTTGGGATCACTTCATTCTTTCCACAATTGATAGGGGCTTCAACTGTGCCTGTATCGTTTCTTCTTGATACTTCACCTCTTGGAGCTGCGACTCCAGTGCCTTCAGTTGTGGATTCTCTGTGAGTTTCTCATAGGTCTGGGCACTATGATTAGTGAGTTTCTTACATTCCATGGAAAGGGCCTTTATTCTCTCAACTGTGCTTTGAGCAGTTTCTTCTCTTTGGTCCCTCACATCCTGCAGGGTGTTGGGCACTGTGCGGAGCTCTAAGTCTGTTATTCATTGTTGTAGCTACTGGATAGATTCTATGATCTATTTTACTTGATGCATGACTCGTTATTCTGTTTGTGGCTCTAAGCCCATCGTAGAGCAAAGTGCTCTGTTGACTGCTTCCTTCACTTCGAGTTTCTCCATGAGCAACTGTTCTTTTTTTGGTTGCATTTGTACTCTCTCTTCTTCAAACTTTTGCTGGAGAGAAACCTTCTCCTGTTACGCAACTCTATGTTTTTCTACGAGTACACCTTTCAATTGATTCAAGGCTTGGGTGGCTTGTTCTGTTTTTTCTTGAGCTCAATGAAGGCGAGCTTTGACCATATCATCTAGTTGGCAGAGTTGGAATGGCTCATCTCCCAACTCTAGTTCTTCTGATGGAAGGGGTGCAATGGACACTATGTGACTAGACTGAAGGGCCTACTGTACTCCTCAGAGTTCAACCTCAATTATACTGTACATTTCCTCCTGCTTAGCTTCTTGCTTCTCCATGATTTCTAGTGAAGCGTCATTGAGATTTTCTATGATGAAGTCAAAATCATCAACAGTAAGCACAGTCTTCATCTTGGTCACGGTGGCTTTCGATTTCTTCCAGGAAGAGGGTTTCAAGGGAGAACCCTTCCTCTTTTTCAGGGGATCAACCTCGTCTCTGGGTGTTGTTACTTCACATGGCTTATGTTAAGCTCCTTTTCCATTTAGTTCTTCTACTTCATCATCACCCCCTCGGTTAGGTGATATTGAAGCAGTCTTTCCTAACGCACTGCTTAAATCTTGGACCTCTTCAATCTTCTTCGTTCTGCTGGGCCCGGGTGTATCATGTTCTTTATGCATGGTCTCTGGGATGTTAGAGTCATACATCTCTGTAGGGTCTATGGGAATAAGGAGGTGTATGGACCAGTCCTTAGTGATCTCCTCCAGGTCTGCTTCCATGAGTTTTTAGTATGACTGAAGCTGCTCCTTATGTTCATCGACTCACGTTGTTATGTAGATGAAGTGTCGATCTGCGTAGAAATTCATCATGGGTTAGAACCTCTATAGGGTGTTCCGGGTCATGCGAGGTTCATCTTCGATGGCTCTCTTAAGATGAAGGTAATATGTATGAAAAACAACATTCGAATGCCATCTTTTGTTCATATCACTCGAGTACCAGAGTGTGGTGAACTTCGCGGAAATCAAATCGAATGGATTGACATCTGGGAAGGTCACACCTTACGGCATCACCCAAGAAACAAAGGTGATGAGGATCAGGAGACAACTAAATTGAAACTCATAGCCTCGATCCTGTGCTTTGCGGCAGTCTAGTACAATCTGATTAACTAGGTACTTCACCCAGTTCATCTGCAAGCCTTCCACAAACTTCCCTGCAAGGTCAACGATAACGCTTATGACCTACGTAGGTCTTTTCTTCCTTACAAACTTTCCAGATATTAGCTGGAAAGCTAGGCACACTGCGCCATTCTATATGGAGGCTACCTTGTAGCCTCGCATTCCCTTTTCAACATCGACATATGTATCCTTGGTCTTCTGTGCTAGTGTGCGATCTGTGGCTTTTTCTGGATAGAACTCCTGCAGGTTAGGTCCTTGCATACTTAATCCCGTGATCCTATGGATCAACATTGGATCAACTATAATAACAATGTCTATCCATAAGTAACCTCCATGGTAACATGAAAGTAATAGCTTGACACATGTGTTCACTTCTTGGTGCCTTCCGAAGTGTGGGATTTTCATTTCAATTAGAAGAGTGGATTGCGCAAGTTTCATCGTCTACGGTTGGAGGATTATCTTTGAGTTCTTCCCCTTCGTCCTGGTCAGGTATTTGTATGGAGCGAGCATGCTATATTTCTTGTGATATCCGAGGTTGAAGTCACTGAACTTCAACACTGTGATCTTGTCCTATTGCGTGTGAGTTGTGCATATCCCCTTCGGAAGGTATGCAGTAACCATGGAGTAATCAAAATCTCTTATCATGCTATCTCGACTCACTTTGTCGGCCAGAGGTGGGATGTAATCGAGAAATATGGATGGGATCAACTTCGCATTTTCTAGGTCATCTCTGTGTTTGGTTCTCTTTTCTGGTGATGGTATGGATGATCCGGCTCCACGAGAAGTCGATGGAGAGGCTTGCACTCCTCCCATTGATGATTCTTGAATAATTGCAGACATTTCTCTTTCAGACACTACTCTTTCATTCATTAAGTCAATGATAACTTCTTCGACAATTTTCTCTGTAGTGCTAAGCTCATCCAACATGCACGCTCGTGGTTGAATATCTCGGGTTCGAAGAGTAACTTCTCAATGCAATGGGATAAATGGTAATAACACGATGATCAATCTGCGAAATCAACTAGTCTGCAGACTCAGATTCACGGTTAGCGAAAGTTTTCTCATTGCGTGGCGCGACGGGATAGATAGATAACTTGGCAATGGATCTCTTGCAATAGGTGAGAAGCCTTCATTAACTTAGTTATGTCTGTTATGGCACAGTCCCAACGGTCTGGTGGTGAAATTTATGATCATAAATTCCTTTCTACCCGTTCGGGTTGTCGGTCTAACGATTATACTGTCGCCCAATGACTATATTTCATCTCCATGGTGAAGTGCCATGTGACACAGTTATGATATCCAGGTGAAGTTCCAATTTTGCAAATTTTCCTTCTGCGAAGTTCCCTCTGAAACCTTCTGTAACTTTTCAATTTTAGCTCTCTTCTTACTTAGTTTTCTAGCCTTCTTTCTGGTGACCTTCATCTCATAATTCATTTTTCCATTCTAACTCTTATCTTCTTTTGGCAGAGTAACTTCACTCTGTTGAGATTCTTTCCTAGAAATCAGGGGTAATACTTCATCTGTATCTGGAATACGTACTTCATTCTTTTGCAGGACTTCTTGTGTTCTTCCTACTTAGACATACAAGTCTATAGTCCTAAGTAGCTTCGATATGTTCTCCTATTCTTCAATCAGCTATGCAATCCTCCTAGTCATGAAATATTTCAACTCTTGCTTCTTCTACTCTAATATTTCTTCTTCATTTCTTCTGGACTGATCTCCTTCAATCCAAGGTTTTCCTAGTAACATATCAAATGGAGCGTTGGTCTCAATAAATTTAACAACTTCAAATCCTTCCTCTGTCAAAGTTCCATTGGCATTCATAGATATTTGGGTGAGCTTTCCACATAGGTTTATCAACTTTCCTCTAAATAACCTTATTCCTCCCAATGAAGGAATCATAGAAAGATTTCCTAGTGTTGGCGACATAAGTCACTCCTCGATTGTAGCAGGAATAATCCTGAAGCCCATAATTTTATGTCACTATTTGTTGATAAAAGGGTGATAAATGGAATTAAACTCAGAACAATATAGTTCTAACTCAGAAACTAGGCCAGGCATGCACAAGCAGATGAGGTCTTGGTTCAACTTTAGACAGTAAGTTGTAATAAGGGTGAGTAAGAGGAAATTTTTTGTGAGGAAATGCGAAGGGTTGTTGTAGGCATCGAGCTTCCAACAACCTGTAGAATAAACCTTTGAACACAAGAACTTCTTATATTCAAAAGAAGAAACACTAAAAAAACATAACAGTGTGATAATAAATCCTTTATCATAACACAGTCACATCAATTCATGTGAATCATTCAATCATGAATCATAACTAGATGAAAAAGAGAACTACCTTACATTGAACAAGAAAATTTAATATGTGGATACATAGCCAGGAAAACCAGTGCTTCATGAAAACATTACAGTCAGGAGCTCTTCTCTACCATCCATTATTACAAAAATAAAAAAATTGAGTATATATACTCAGAGCAATTCGCCACCTTGGCAACAGGAAGGTAGCTGAGACATTAAAGTCCAAATTAGTGTGTTCAGGCTCCTCTGGTCAAACGAGGACATTAGATCGGAATGGATCCTTTAGGAAAACCTACACACAGGACGATCTTGGGCCGACTGCCTGCCATAACCTCCATGTCTTACATTTAAGGAGTGAGGTGAGGTTTCAACCACCTCCTCGTACCTTTATTTACCTCTAGCAAGGATCGGGATCGAGGCCGAGCTGAATTGGCACCTGTAGAATGTGATGATGCCTCCTGCAGCTAAACCTAGTGCTTTGGCCCTTTGCGCAGCTCTTTCTGTCACCTCAAGTGACCACGAGTCGTGACCCTGCGCCTATCTTCAAAGGTGTTTTTTTTCATTTCGTGTTTTGGGGTTTCCCAATGCAGTGGAAGAGAGACCCCCTATCTTTTGAATTTCCAGTAGCTGAAATGCCGAAATGGATTTTTGCATTTTGCGTTTAGGGGTTTCCCGATGCAGTGGAAGAGAGGCCCCCTTTCTTTTGAAGTTCCGACAACCGAAATGCTAAAACGGATTTTTGCATTTCGCATTTTGGGGTTTCCTGATGTAGTGGAAGAGAGACCCCCTGTCTTTTGAAGTTTCAGTAGCCGAAATGCCGAAATGAATTTTCACACTTCGTGTTTCGAGGTTTCCCGATGCAATGGAAGAGAGACCCCCTGTCTTTTGAAGTTCTAGTAGCCAAAATGCCGAAAAAACTTTCCACATTTCGCGTTTCAGGGTTTCCCGATGCAGTGGAAGAGAGACCCCTTGTCTTTTGAAGTTCCGGTAGCCAAAATGTTGAAACGGCTTCTCGCATTTCGCGTTTCAGGGTTTCCCGATGCAATGGAAGAGAGATCCCTTGTCTTTTGAAGTCCCAACATCCAAAATTCTGACCAAGCCTGATTAGGCACCATGTAGCCAAAATCACGAACGATCATTTCATGACTTTGGCCACAAGAGATGAGCCCATGTGCTAGACCTCGTGCAACTCCATGACTCAAGCTTACCCGATGACCATCGATCTATTCCATCTATGGATCCTCACTGTTGAAAAAAAAATGCCCTCTCACTTGATTTTAAGCCCGAAATGGACTCCTTCTATGTGTTGCACTTGACTCTCATGACTGTGGCCTTTGAATAAAACACATTTGATGGGTTTTTAAACCCCATTTCTACGCATTTACACCAAGTACCTGAAATTGGAGAGAAACAGCTCCTTGAAAGAATTGGTGCTAACATTAGGATACATGGGGGATAGAGTCATCCCTGCGATGCTCTAAGAACTCCTTCTGCAGTTCCAGTTGCCTTCTGTTGGTCTATGGAGTCATTTATTAAGTCGAAAATAAACAGAAAAACAATATTTACAAAAACAGAGGAGCCGTCTAAGGCTCAAACAAAACATTTCTTCAGGGAATGCCCATTTACTGGGCCGCTAAAAACTTCTTCACCCTCCAAATCCTACAACATGTATGTGTTATTTAAGAATACCTCAGAGATTTTGAAGGGCCCGATCCAGAGGGCATCAAACTTGTTGTGTTTCCCCTATCCTTCTTGGGTGCATCCCACTTAAGCACCAAATCTCCCAGCTCGAATTCCTCCTTCCTGACCTTTCTGTCAAAGGCCTTCTTGATATTCTACTAATGACTATGAACTATGTCCATTACCTGCTCCCTAACCTATTGCACTTCCACCACTTGATGAATTCTTCTGACCATATGGTCTGGCTCTCCTTCATGATCTTGAAAGAATTTTGCTACAGGTAAAGTGAGATGAGTGGGAAATGCAGCCTCCATCCCATACACAAGTTGAAAAGGTGATGTGCCCAGGGACCTCTTTGTTGTCACTCGATCGACCCATAAAGAGAATTTGAGATTTAAATCACAGGCCCTCTTATTGTCTTCCAATAATATTTTAATGAGTTTGATTAGAATTTTATTGGAAGATTCTACCAGTCCATTTCCTTGAGGATAATAGGGAGTGGAGTGAATTAGTGAAATCTTGAACTACTCACAGAACTCAACCAGAGGCTCAGACTTGAAAGAAGCAGCATTATCAGTGACAATTCTGCTGGGACAGCCAAATCTGGCTATGATATCCTCCAGGAAGCTGATAATTACCTTGTGTGAAGAACTCCTGGTGGGGGCGGCTTCTATCCACTTGGTGAAATAGTCTGTTGTAGTCAGGATCCATCTGTGTTGGCCACTTGAAGGAGGATGAATTTCTCCAATGAAGTCCAACCCCCACTATTGAAACGGTGCTAAAGCTACTATAGGATTTAGTGGCAGAGATTTGAGCTGCTGCTTTCCTGAGAATCGTTGGCATTTGATGCAAGATCTGACTTCTCTGCAGACATTAGTGAATAAGGTGGGCCAATAGTACCCAGCCCTAAAAAATTTGTGAGTTGTGGTCTTCCAGAAATGATGCCCTCCATAAAGGCCACCATGGAAATCAAACGTAACTTTCTGGGCTTCCTGTGGGTTCAGACACCTCAGAAACACCCCTAGAGGGTTTCTCCAGTACAAGACTTGGTCAATAAGGAAATATCTAACCGCCTTGAGCTTTAAATCTCTTGTCTTTCTTTTTCCCATTCCATCAGGAGGCTTCAACTCTTGGAGAAAGTATAAAATGTCTCTGTACCAGGTGCATTATGCTAGTGATAAGCCACCCTGAGAGATTTTGTTGGATGACTCAGCTTGTTGATTTGTTGAGCAAGCATTGATGAAGCTAACCCCCAAGGCCTTGCAATTGGATTTAGCCAGCATCTTGGCTAAACCCTGCCCTTTAACCAACTTTGTGGGCTTTATCTCCAGGTCCAACTCAAGGATCTTGGCAATCCATTTACCTCTTCTCCCATCTATGTCAGGATGTATAAGGATGTCTTTCACAGAGGCTGAAGGAATGAATGCAGTCACTCTTGAGTGCAAGACGTAGACTCTAAAAGCTTTGAGAGATTTCACCAAGGCATAAGCCTGCTTATCCATGATCTCATACCTGATTTCTGCATCTCTTAATGCCTTACTGAAGAAGGAAATGGGTTGCTCTCGCCCTTCCTCATTTTTCTACAATAAGACCACTGCTACTGTATCAAAAGAAGAAAAAGAAAAAACTAGGAAATCCTTGGAATAATCAGGAATGATCAACACAGGTGCCTCAGTCAATGCCTTTTTTATTTGTAAAAAAGAGTCCCTGGGTTCAACAATCCATTTTACTTCATTTCCCTTTCTGAGCATGGTTGTGATGTGTTTCACCAACTTAGAAAAATTTGAGACGAACCTCCTCAGAAAGTTAATCTTCCCTAAAAAATCATGAACTTCCTTTCTAGACCTGGGAAGTGACATGGTCTGAATTGCCTCTACCCTGCTGGGATCAATTCTCACTCCCTCTGTTGATACTATATGGCCTAACAAATTCCCCTCCTTCATATCAAACAAAGATTTCTTGGGATTTAAGGAAAGGCCAAACTTCCGGCATTTCAAGAAAAATTTCCTCAAGTGACAACAGTTCTCTATATCAGACCTGGAGAAGATTGTGATGTCATCCAGATAGATCACCACAAATTGATCATTATCCCCGATGAAGGCTATGTCCATGGCTTGCTGAAATGTTGCTCCTACATTCATTAATCCAAAAGGCATTTTGGCATACATGAATGTGCCCCAAGGAGTGGTGAAGATTATGTTTTCTCTTTCCTTGGGCATGATTGATATTTGATTATAGCCAGAAAAACCATCAATCATGGATATCCTAGATGCACAAGTTACCCTATGCAATATGTGTTCCATGTGGGGCAAGGGTAGTTGTCTTTATTTGAGCTCCTGTTCAGGTTCCTGAAATCAACACAGAGCCTGATTTCTCCACTTTTCTTCCTCGCCAGGAACAAATTGTCCACCCACTCAGAATAGCTCAAGGGGACAATGATTTGGGAATCTAAAAACTTCTTTACTTCTCTCTCCATGACAGGAAACAACATGGGATTTATCTATCTTAGCTTCTGCCTAAATGGCTTAGCCTCTTCCTTCAGTGGGATCTTGTGTTCAATGATAGATGTGTCATATGTCTTGAGGCCTTCATAGGTCCATGCAAACACATCAGAAAATTCTCTTAATCACTTGGTATATTCGTCCCTCTGCTCTTTGGTCAAATTGATTGACAACTTGATGAACTTAGGCTCCTCCTGTGTGCCAATGTTGCACTCTCCTGTATCAACATTTCCATTTGAAACCCTACCCTTTACTGCCACATCATTTCCATCAAACAGTCTTTCTAAAGGGACTAGTCCCTTCGGAATGTGATTGCTAGGCAAATGAATAATATCGTGATTAGCAATTTTATTTAAAAATATCTTAGGGTGAGGGTGACTTTCGAGATCAGGATCCTGATCAATGTGTAATGCAGAAAATTCGTCGGCAGACTGAAGAAATTTTTTGATTTCAAGATCATCTTCGAATACCTTCCAATGATTGATATTTTCTGAAACATATGGCCTATATCTTATCTCAACATCATATTTGATCTTAGGTGGCAGAGGGATCCTGAACAGACTAGCTAAGACAGCTAAGGAATCAGCCAAAGTATTTTCCTCCCTTGGAATAAAAGAAATGTTGAAAGATGAGAAGAAATTATCAATCAGGTCCCACACCTTATATTTGTAACTCCTGAGTTGAGGATGCTTAGCCTGATAAGCATTTCTAACTTGTTGGATTATCAACTCAGCATCTCCGAACACTGCTACCTCCTCAATTCCCATTTCTTTTGCAACCCTTAAACCCAGAACAAGAGCTTCATATTCTGCCACATTATCGGTAGCTTCAAATTCTAGATTGTATGATAGGGATATGGTTTTCTGACAAGGTGACACAAAAGCCACTCCAGCGGCAGTGCCTTCGCTAGAAGAAGCTCCGTCAAAGAACATCTTCCAAATAAAGGTGGTTGGAGGAGGTATCTCGTGATTAAATATGGGTTTCTTTCTGATTTGAAAAGGGGCTTTAGGAGTATTAGTGAGCTGCAATAAACTAGACCCCAAGTCAATGTCAAGTGCAAAGATAGCATGATTGGTGGGGTCTACTTCATCACTAACAATGTAGGCCAACTGATATTCTTTGTACAACCTCATGTGTTCCCCTCCAAACACTGGAATGGTGGTATATGTGAGATCCATCTATAATGTTCCTCCAATCTTTTTAATCCAAGATCTTGACAACAGCATGTCGAACTTGGGGGGAACATCAACTACTACAATGTCCATGACCACACTCTTCATTGGTAGCTAAAATAAAGAGACCACCAAGTATTTTATGACTCTAAGGCATTGCACCTTCCTTGAATCAAAAGAGTACAAATTGTGATAAGCCTTTGTCCCTTCCAGTCCAAATTCTTCCATGACTATTTTGGGCATAGGGTTGTGGGAAGCTCCTGAATCCATGAGGTAATTGTGAAACACCTTATCATGTATGCTCAGGGATGTGTAGAAGGGAGGGGATGAATCATCTTTGTATTCTACCATAGGACCTAGAACGACTGTTGGCTTTTCATCTTGAATATTTATTGAGTCTGTGGAAGGCTGGGGAGACTCAAATTGTAGCAATTTGGAGAGGGACCTTTTGAAATCTTCATTTTTAACTAGTTCTAAGAAGGGTACGGGAATTCTAATCTTTTGAATTTCGTGCTCAAAACTAAAGGAGGAAAGAGGCTTAGGATATTCCCTTACCTCAGAGACAGGTTCTTTGGTTGTTGGCGAAGTATTTTGAGTTTTCTTTTCTTTAGTAGTGATTGTTGTAGGTTTAGCAAGCCTTTCCTCTATGAGGGGTTGATCCTGGCTATCAAAATTCCCTTCTTTCTTCTTTGACCTGAGATGATATCTGTTAGGAGTGTTGTTGGCCTTTTCCCCTTTACCCAACTCATTGATTTGAATGTTCATAAGGGATCCTTCATATGCAGATTGAGTCAAATGGGGTAAAGGGGAAGTGTTTTCAATACAGTGAATTTCAGGGCCGAGCTCTTCTATATCCTCTTCTTCCTCATGATCAACTAGGTTATTTTGGAGAGGGGTTTGAATCCTCTATTCATATCTATCTTTGATCCTTTGTTCCATTGGAAAATTCTGTGTCACATTGTTGCTAGGCCTCCTACAGCCTCTGTTATCAGTATTTTGGGGATTTCTGTACATGGGCTTCCCTTCTAACTCCCACCTTTCTGTTACACATCGAAATTACTCACTTTGATAATGTCGCAAGTGTCGTCATTATAAGTGTCGAATTTTTCTCACAAGTGTCACAAGTGTCAAAGAAATCATACTGCCAAGATGCCTATGTTGTGCCTATAATGACATGAGAAGGACACTTGAAACACCTCAAACATCTAATTTGGAAGAAGAGAAATGAGTCAACGGGCTTATGAACCTCTTGCCATCTGAAAGTACCCAAAAAGCTGAGTTTTTGGAGGGGAGCGCTCCCCTATACCTCTCTCAGGAGTGCTGGCACCCCCCTATAAGCTATCAGGGAGCATTATAACACTCCTTTGCCCTTTTGCAGGAGCGCTCCTACCCTTAGGAGTGTTGGCGCTCCCCTATACATTACTAGGGAACGTTATAACTCTCTGAGTGCCCTTTTGAGGGAGCGCTACCTAGTCTAGGCAGCAGTTGATTTGTTGAGAAGAATGGGGGAAGGATCTTTTCATTCTTAGAAGGCAGTTGGATTCAAATACTCAATCAAGCCATGATCTTAGGGAATATCCCTAACTGAAGGAGGAAAATCCTCAACTCACCCCAAAGATATCTCAAGTTGTTGAGCCTCTCCAAGGCTATATAAGCAAGCTTTCTCATGGTGAAAGGGGAGCTAGGGGGAGAATCATACCAAACTTATGATCTCATGAATGATACACAGTGAAGTGGAGGTTAATCAACGAAGCTATCATCATTCAGACCGTGGAGCTTTTGAGCAAGGGTTAGACAAGGAGGACTTGGAAGAACTGTCGCATTCCATCTATAGTTGTAAGTAATGTTTTGTCCTCATTAATATATTTTGCTTGGCCTGTTTATTTCTAATTCATGTTCAATCTGACATGAATTTGTATCTTGAGTAGATAGATCTGTTTCAGAATAATATTGATAGAGTAGGAATTGGTCGTACTTTGTTTGTCTATAGGATCCATCGAGGAGTGAAAGATTGGAGCTCAACTCAGAGCGTGCAGGGACAAACACTGGTAAAAGGTACGTCTTTCCTCCTTCCTCTTCATGCATTAGTTTTTGTAGACCTAAAAGGAAGTCAGTGACCATGATAAGAACTTTCTGTCTTAGAGTTAAGAGTCTATCTCTTTGAGGAGATCTACCTTTCCGCAGGGAGATTTTCCTTCAACACTTTCCATTCTAGCTTAAAGAGACTTTAGCACTTTAGTTACCTCGTCTTTCTGAAGGGGACGGGGAGAGGAATTGGATGGGGAGGCTTTAGGTCTCTCTCTAGATATGTCTCTATCAGCCTTATTCCTGAGTTGGTCAACAACCAATATGTTAGATTCTACTTCCACGGATGCATCCTGCATGTGAGCCAGAGTAGTTTCTCTCCTTTCCCTTAAAAGGAGGTAGAAATTGGGATCAAAAGCACTAGCATAAGTGATTTTGGTAGAGGATTCAGAGGGATTTATTTCAGCGGGGATCTTATTGTACATTTTATTGAATCTCTTGGAGAAATTAGAGATAGAATCTCCTTCCTTTCTCTTCAAAGACCTGTACTCTATCATGTAATACATGAAGTCTTTTTTGTCTCCCCACTATCACAAAAAGGAATTATCCAAAACCTCAATCCCATTGATAGATCCAGGAGGCAGGGCCCTAAACCACTTTCTAGACTCGCCTTCAAGGCTATGGACGAAAAGCCTCATCCATACGTCTGCATGCATGATAACATGATCATTTGTAAAACTGTAAAAGGCTTCAATGTGTTCTTCTGCAGCTATGTCCCCTTCGCCTGTAAATGTGGGAAACTACTTAAGTTATCCATCTACTGGAAGGGCATTGAGAGGTTGAGGTAACAAAAGGGGAGCATACCTAGAAGCTATTATAGCCTCCATTCTGGTCATAGGGGGATTTTCTCCCGCCATCAGAATATTAGGTGGAGGAGAACTCGGAGGAGAAGGAGCTTGAACAGGGGATACTGGAGATGAGCTTCCAAGTGGAAGGGGGAACAATGGAGGATTCAAAGAGAAGGCTAAGGGGCTTGAGTTAGAAGATTCTTCTCTTTGTGCAGTAGCAACAACAATAATAAAAGGACGGGTGGTAAATCTAGGGATGGGGAAATCTTCTGTGGTCTTGGGTCTACGCCAAGGTACAACTGAAGGGGAGAGGGGAGTAACAAGGATTTCTTCCTCCAATCCCAGACCAGGAGGGTAAAACTCAGCAGGAACACTTCCAAAATTTTGGAAACGGGAAACTTCAGAAAAAGGTCTGCTAGGAAGATGAGAAGAAGAAAAAGGAGTTCCTACAGAAGGAGATGGAAAATTACCTTGTTCAATGGTGGAAGTTTCTCCTTTAGAGGCCTTTCCTTTTCTAATAATATCCTCCGGATCAGCTTTAGGTCTAGCTAGAGGTAGTTGTGGATGGGACCGTGTGTGTCTACCTCTAGAAGCCACAACTAAAAAAACAAGTTCGCCACAGTGGAGTCGTCACAATGGAGTCACCAGGTGCACTGTAGAAATATCGTAGGGCTCTGATGCCTTATGCACCTTCATAATTAGAGGCTCGAATTCGTTCAATCCCAGGGAAAATTTTCAACATCGTCCCTAGCAACGACGCCATAAATGTTGGCAACAGAAGTCACTCTTGGATTTCACCAGGAGTAAGCTTGAAGCCCATCGGTTTATATCACTATTTGTTGATAAAGGGTGACGAATGGAAGTAAACTCGAAACAATATCGTTCTAACTTAGAAACTAGGTCAGGCATGCACAATCAGATGAGGTCTTTGTTCAACTTTAGATAGTAATTTGTAATTTGGATGAGTAGGAGGAAGACTTGTGTGGGGAAATGCGAAGGGTTGTTGTCGGCATCGAGCTTCCAATAGCCTGTAGAAGAAAACTTTGAACACAAAAACTTCTTATATTCAAAAGAAAAAGAACTAAAAGAACATAACAATGTGATAATAATCCTTTATCATAACACAGTCACGACGATTCATGTGAATCATTCAATCATGAACCCTTTTAGTATGAGATCAAAACCAGATGAAAAAGAGAACTGCCTTACATTGAACAAGAAAATTTCATATGCGGATACATAACCAGGAAAACCAATGCTTCATTAAAACATTACAGTCGGGAGCTCTTCTCTACCATACATCATTACAAAAATACAAAAACTGAGTATATATACTCAGAGAAATTCGCCACCTTGGCATCAGGAAGGTAGTTGATACATTAAAGTCCAAATTCGCATGTGCAGGCTCCTCTGGTCAAACGAGGACATTAGATCGGCATGGATCCTTTAGTAAAACCTGCATACAGGACGATCTTGGGCAGACTTCCTGCTAGAACCTCCATGTCTTACATTTAAGGAGTGAGGCAAGGTTTCAACCACCTCCTCCTACCTTTATTTACCTCTGGCAGGGATCAGGATCGAGGCCGAGTTGAATTAGCACCTGGAGAATGCGGTGATGCCACCTGCAGCTAAACCCTGTGCTTTAGCCCTTTGCGCAACTCTTTCTGTCACCTCAAGTGACCACAGGCCATGACCTTGAGCCTATCTTCGAAGGTGATTTTTTGCATTTCATGTTTTGGGGTTTCCCGATGCAGTGGAAGAGAGACCCATTGTCTTTTGAAGTTCTGATAGTCAAAATGCTGAAACGACTTTTCACATTTCGTGTTTCAGGGTTCCCCGATGCAATGGAAGAGAGACCCCTTGTCTTTTGAAGTTTCGGTAACCGAAATGCCAAAACAACTTTTCGCATTTCGCGTTTCGGGGTTTCCCGATGCAGTGGAAGAGAGACCCCCTATCTTTTGAAGTTTCGGTAGCCGAAATGCCGAAACAGATTTTCGCATTTTCCATTTCGGGGTTTCCTGATGTAATGGAAGAGAGACCCCCTATCTTTTGAAGTTTCGATAGCCGAAATGTTGAAACGGATTTTCGCATTTCGCGTTTCGGGGTTTCCTGATGCAGTGGAAGAGAGACCCCCTGTCTTTTGAAGTTTTGGTAGCTGAAATGCCGAAACAACTTCTCGCATTTCACGTTTCGGGGTTTCCCGATGTAGTGGAAGAGAGAACCCCTGTCTTTTGAAGTCCTGGTAGCCGAAATGTCGATTGAGCCTAATTAGGCGCCATGTAACCAAAATCGCGAATGATCATTTCGTGACTTTGGCCACAAGGGATGAGCCCATGCGCTAAACCTCATGAAACTCCACGACTCAAGCTTACCGGATGACCATCGATCTGTTCCATCTATGAATCCTCGTCGTTGAAAACAAAATGCCCGCTCGCTTGATTTTAAGCCCGAAATGGACTCCTTTTGTGTGTTGCACTTGGTGCTCATGATTGCAGCCTTTGAATAAAATGCATTTTATGGGTTTTTAAACCCCATTTTTACGCATTTGCACCAAGGACCTGAAATCGGAGAGAAACACCCCCTTGCAAGAATTGGCGCTAACACCTAGCATTTCCTAAGTTCATTCTGTCATAATATTTATGTATGTTTCTTCATCCAGAATGCAGTCAATGTCGAAGTTTCCTATTCTTACTTCAATGCGTTATTTTTCTTTGAAGATATCTGATAAGATGATTTTTCGGTGGTCATTCAGGGTTTCTTTCATCTGTAGCAATACATTTTCTGATTCTTTATGGGGTTTTGTCATGGTTTCAGTTGCTTGACCTTTCTCGTGGTCTTCTTGTCTCATATTCATCTTTTCAACCTTATAAATCATTCTAGGGAAATCCAAAACTTCATGGTCCATAGCTTTGCAACAGAGGAAACTCGGTCTTCTTCCAAGGAATTCCTTATCAAGATGTCCTAGTTTCTTGTAACTGTAACAAATATTTAATCATCTCTTTCTCTTAAATGATCCCCAGTCTTTCCTATACTGCACAACAATATCATGGTAGCTAACCTGTAAAAAATTATTTCTAGAATCCTGCATCCATTTTTTAGTCCAAACATTCTCTCTATGCATAGGTATAACATATCTTTCACTATTCTTATCAGATCTACTCATATCAAATCTTCTTTCTCCTATCAGTGCCCTAGTTTTCAAGCTAGGACAAATCGTATCAAACATACCTAGATCCATACTTTAGAAACAAAATTTCCATTAATCTTATCTTCAGTAGAGAACAAAGCTTTCAGATCTAAAATGTTTCACTATTTTTACCTCTATCAGAGCACAAAGCGTTCAAATATTACCTCTTTTCTTCAGATCAGACTTCTTTTCTTAGCACAAAGATTCACAGATCGAGTAGAATACTGCGCACTAGAGCGACAAATCTACGCACAGAGATTTCACAATTTCAAGTTAGATCTTCGCACAAAGCTTCTTTTTTTCCTCAGTTCCTAGCAATCACAGTTTCATATCCCGACAACGGAACCATTTGTTGGCATAGGGGCAGACCCAGTGTTCAACACTAGAAAATTGCACCAACAAAACCCTAACTACCGGCCCTTTCGGAAACACCTACAAAGAAGATGAAGTCTCACCCGAGGTAGAGGCAGCGGTGGTTGCAGGACTCAGATGTCTACAAACTTAGCTAGGACACAGACATGTGATTCTAATGCTTAACAGAGCACTTAACAGTTAACATTCATCAATATTCATATCTTAGTTACCGTGCAATTAAACCCTAAGTACAGAGCATCATAGTATTCCACCAGATCTATCATCTAGCATCACTTAGCACGATGAAACAAATCAGATATTAGCATATTCAAGCACTAATCACATGTTCATAAGCCAGATCTAACATCCATCCAAATTATTAAGAACGAAGCATCAACAAATCATTCATCTATATTAAAACACTAAGCAATTAAACACATAAACACATCAAGACATCACACAAAGCATAGAAACACAACATGTACGTGGTTCACCCCCACCCTGGGGCTACGCCCACCAACTCTTATCTTCTTTATTATTTTTTGTCAAGCTTCTTACAGGCACAAAGCATCCAAGTCCCACTCCGCAGAGGACAGGAGATCTACGCATCTCACTAGATCCTCCTTCCTTGTGTTACAACACAAAGCCTTCCACAGTCTATTACAACCACTTGCACTTATCTCTGCAAGTCTCACAAAGTATGCACAAAGCACTTACAACTCTTGATCACATAGATCCAATTCTATCACTTAGTATGACTTGCAACTGCCTCTTCTTACATTTCCTAGCCCTCTATTTATACATTACAAAATAAGCCTAAGCATGGGTAAGCCCATGGGTCGACATTCCCATACCCATTACATAATCTCGAATCCCAAAAAGGGCTTTAAAAGGGGCTGAGATCCTGCAATCTCCACTTCGTCTTGTGCTCCGGCTTCGACAGCCTATCGAAGTCTCAAAATCAGGTCAAACATGACCAAGAATCCTCAAAACTTGGTCAAGGGCCAACACTCAACCTCTTCTCTAGTAGTTAAACTTAATCTTGTTTGTTTCCAAGTTGGTTTATGCTGGCTTACATCTTATACTAGTCCCACCTAAGAGAAAATACAAAAAGAGAAAGTATGAACCTAAGGAGATGCCTTCACTAGAAAACGTAAACCCCATCAATTAAATTGATCAGATCGCAAGATCTGGAGAACCATTCCACTATTAAACACAACAGAGTCTACTTGGGCCTTGGTAGCGGGTTTGGTTCCTGTTGTTGAACCAAATGGATTTAAGACCCATCAACAATCAATAACACATGAAATATCATATTTTTTCTATCGACATGGCCAGTTGTGACATTGTGTTGGGTGCAAAATGGCTAAGTAATTTGGGTCCCATTCTCATGTATTTTAAGGAATTAACCATGCAATTCCACTAGGAGGGCCAACAATATAAGTTCCAAGGCATCAACTTCAGTTCCCCGGAGATCATCAGTTCCCATCGGATGGAAAATATGCTCAAAAAAGGTCATTCTGGAATTATTGCACAACTCCATGCCATTCAAGACACTGAGACACCCTTTGTGCCACAGGTCCTCAAACCATGCTCTCCAAAAATCAAGTTGTTTTTTCAACTCGCTAAGGAGTTCCTCCTTTACGTGGTTTTCATGAGCATTCCATTCCCATTGTCCTCGACATCCTTCCTCCCAATATTCATCCCTATCGTCATCCCTTTTCCTAGAAGAATGAAATTGATAAAATTGTTCAATAATTTCTCACCAGAGGTGTTATCCGTTGTAGTATGAGCCCCTACTCTTCTCATGTGGTCATGGTCCTTGAGAAATAAGGTTCTTTGCGCATGTTTCCTGACTTCCGTGCCCTAAACAAACTCACCATTAAAGACAAATTTCCCATTCCTGTCATTGATGACCTCTTTGATGAATTGAGTGGTGCTCATTTCTTTACTAAACATGATCTTCATTATGGATACCAACAGATACGTATGAACGAGGCCAAAAATCCTAAGACTACATTTCAAACACATGAGGGCCACTATGATTTTTTGGTCATGCCCTTTTGCTTGTGTAATTCTCCATCCACTTTCCAAAGCCTCATGAATCATGTCTTTCATCCTTTTCTCTGTCATTTTTTCTTAGTTTTATTTGATATTATCCTCATCTATACTAAAACCTGGATATCCCATGTTGCTCATCCAGATCGATTTCTATATCTACTCTCTTAGCATGAAATTTTCCTCAAACAATCTAAATGTACTTTTGGAGCCTCGGAAGTCGAGTACTTGGTTCATCTTGTGGGAAAGGAGGGTGTCAGGGTGGATCCTAAATATATTGAAGCTATGAAGTATTGGACTCGCCAAAATAATCTCAAAATCTTGTGTGGATTTTTGGGTTTAACATACTATTATCACAAGTTTGTTAAGAATTATGGAAATATTATTTCACCTCTCACTGATCTCCTTAAAATGAATTCTTTCACTTGGACTCTCGCAGCTGCTCAAGGCTTTAAAACCTTGAAGGTGGTCATGCACACCACTCCAGTCCTATCCCTTCTTGATTTCACAAACACCTTTGTCCTGGAATGTGATTCCTCCGAGAAAGGAATTGGCACAGTCCTTATGTAAGAGGTTCGACCTTTGGCCTTTAGCAACAAACAACTGTCAAAGTGAAATTTGGGAAAATCAATCTATGAAATGGAAATGTTGGATATTTTTCATGTAGTGGGTCTTTCGAGCCTTTATCTATTTGTGCAACGCTTCCAAATTAAGACATATCATCAAAGCCTCAAGTATTTTCTGGAAGAACAACCTTCCTCCCTGGAGCAACAAAAATGGGTGACTAAGCTCTTTGGATATGATTATGAGATCATTCACAAGAAAGGAAAAGACAATGTGGTTGCTAATGAACTTTCAAGAAAATATGAAGATGAAGGGTCCCTTTTTTCCCTCTCCTTCATTGTACCGGATTGGCTCCAATATGTTTGCGAGGAATGGCTACACGATCCCAAAATATTTCATATGATCCAACAATTACAAGCCAATTCTCCAGTTTCCCCAGGGTACTCTTGGTACAATGATGATCTTCGCTACAAAGGTTGTTTGTATTTAATTAAAAGGTCACAACTTAAATCCACGATACTTTTTGAGCTTCATGTTGCACCCACATTTGGGCACTCAAAGTTTACCAAAACCTATAACAGGGTCAAACATTATTTTTCTGGGATGGTATGAAACATGATGTTCACAATTTTGTGGTAGAATGTGATGTTTGACAACGCAAAAAGGGAGAAACAGTCAAATCTCATGGCACACTACAAATTATTTTGATTCCACCTTCTATTTGTAGGGATATCTCTATGGATTTTATCGCGGGTTTTCCTAAATCAAGAAATAAATCAGTCATCATGGTGGTAGTTGATCATATTTCCAAGTATGTTCATTTTTGTGCTCTTCAACACCCATTTACAACCTCCATTGTGGCTCAACCTTTCATGGATCAGGTCTTCAAGATTCATGGCATGCCTCATTCTATTGTTTATGATCAAGACCCCACTTTCACTAAAAGTTTTTGGCAAGAATTGTTCAAGCTACAAGGCACCCAATTGCATCTCAACAAATCTTATCATCCCCAAATTGATGGTCAAAATGAAGTTGTCAACAAGTGTTTGGAAACATATTTGAGGTGTTTTGCATTGGAAACGAAAAATCAATGGGCTCAATGGTTACCACTAGATGAATGGTGGTACAACACTTCATACCATACAACTACCTGCATGACTCCTTTTGAAGCAGTATATGGAAAAAATCTACCTTCAGTTCTCTCATACCTTCCAGGTGTCTCAAAGGTCAAGTAGGTTGACCAAATGCATATAGCTCGAGAAGCTATTCTTCGTACCCTAAAAAAAATTTTGGTCATGGACCAGAATCGCATGAAGAAATAGGCAGATCAAGGTCGCTATGAACATCAATTCGCAGAAGGAGACCAAGTGTTTCTTAGACTAAAACCTTATAATAAAACTTCCCTCAAGGCTGACCATTGTCAGAAACCGGCACCCAAATTTTATGGTCCTTATACCATTGTCAAGTGTGTGGGATAGGTGGCCTATCAATTATCTTTTCCGAGTCATTCTAAGATCCATCCTATTTTTCATGGTTCCTTCTTAAAGAAGCCTGAAGGTGATTGGAACTCAATGCCAAACTCAAACCAACCTTCCTAAGTTGGATGAAGAAGGATCCATCTGGTTACAACCACAAGTTGTTTTAGATCAGCGGGAGCGTCGTATGAATTAGCGCACCATCAAGGAAGTGTTAGTCCAGTGGAAAGATAAAACTCTAACATATGCCACTTGGGAACCAACTACCATTCTGCAACAATTTCCTCATCTCAAGCCTTGAGGACAAGGCTATTTTTAAGGGGGGGTACATATTAGGAACCTAATCTCCCTAACCCATCACGTAGGTAGAACAATATATTTCCATTTAATAACGTCCAATACTAATAAGGCATAAAAATAAGGAAGAATAAGTCAAATGTAAGAAGACCTAATAGAATATTTTGATTCTAGAAGGATCTTCCTCTAGATTGTTATTTTGGATAAACATATTTAGTATAAATAGGAATAGAGGGTATGAGAATTTTTTTCTTGGATATTATTATAATAGAGCTCTTCTCTGTTGGAGGTTTCCCCCTTGAAGAGGAAAGTGAATATTTCTATTAGTAATCAAAGTGCTCTTTTTGGTGTTATTCTAGTATTATTCTGGTATTGTTTTGATTATATCACTGCTTCTCTACCATTTCTAGCTAAAATATTTATGTTCTTCATACTATTTTATATCTGGAATATTACATATAACCACGAGGGTTAGGTGATGTAGTGTGCACACACTACCCATATAGCCCAAGGATAGTAAACACCTCCAACCACACAGGTTGGCCCTTAAGCTTGAAAAATTGGGAAACTCGACAACCCCAAAGGCTCAACATATGATGACCGTGTGCAAGGTCATACTAACTGGTTCCATAGTCAGTAACATTCCTATAAATGACCACTTTCTACTACCACACTCTACAATATAATTCTCCAATAATCACATATGTGACTCATCACTGCCTCTTACGAGGGACGTCCTTTTGGACCATTCCAATCTTGTCCCCTAAGTACACAAACTTCACCCTTGACAGAGGCTTGGTCAAAACATATGCTATCTTCACATATATAGAGATATATTAGAGCTTCATTGCTCCCTTCTGCATCATATCTCTGATATAATGGTACATGATATCGATATGCTTGGACTTGTCATGAAACATCCAATTCTATGACAACTTCACCCAACTCTAGTTGTCACACCGAATACAAGTCGCCTCTAACTTGAGATCAAACAATCATGAAAGCAGCTTCCAAAGCCACACTGCTTCGCGGCTAGATAAAAACGCTTCTATATACTCTGCCTTAGTCATACTGAGCATCGCACGAGTGTTCTTCCTACTAAATCATGAGATCATAGTTGATCCTAAACTTAAGAAACATCCAAATGTAATATTCCGATTTTTTTGGTACCTCAACACAAGTTTTGTTTCAATCAAATGAACACCTCTAGGTTCGACCATATATTAATTGAGTGTGATCACTGCAAAACATATCTCTAGCCTTGTTTTCATTTAGTATATCAATTAACCAATAATGTGTCTGTACATGGTGGCATACACTGTCTTTGAAGATGTATCACTCAATAAGTTCATATTCATCACTATCGGTGTAGGAATGGCTTTACAATCCATCATTCTGAATATCTTAAGAATATGTACATCATATTTTCCTTGGCACAAGAAAATATCATCCAATTTATTCCACACCTCTAGACCCAAGAAATAATTCATCATGCCCATGTATTTTATCTTAATTTGATGGAATCTTTCTCTTGCACTCAACGAGGAATTTCTTGTTCCATGTTAGAAATAGGGAAACCATTTGCAGGCACATCAACATAATTGTCTAGCATATCCTACCCTGGGTGCCTTCTTAATACTGTACAAATCTTCCTTCAATTTGCATAAACGTGACTCCTTCTCATGTATCTTGTGGCTATTCTATGTACACTTCTTCTCGCTACTGCAGCAAGTGTGTCGTCATAATCTTCTCCCTCTTGTTGGGAGAATCTTCTAGACATAAATGAAGCTTTGTACATCTCCATAGTGCCATCATCAACATGTTTGATCTTGTAAATAAACTTGGAAGTCACCATTGAATTCCCTTCTAGTCTAGGAACCAAGGAAAAATCCATATCCCAGTATTTATGATTAGCTTCCTCCTATGTCATTGAAACAAGGGAATCTTCCCAGGAGGTCTCATATCTCCTTGAAGCCTCTGAAGCTTCAATCTAGACTCCTCAACTCATGGCACATGTCTATGAGTTCTGGAAGATGTCTCTCTCTCCCATCTAAATATGAGGAGGAATACTTTTTGAATGAAAATATTTAAGCCACTGAATCCCTCTAAGTTTAGGCTCACTTTAAGTATATATAATACTGGAAGAAAAACAAGAAATATCTCTTAGATGAGATGTTAATTTATCTTGCAAAAAAATAAAATAAGCATTTATATCAATAGTACTCACACTCTACTAAGTATTAATTGAATCTAACATTAATAAAGTCTTTCAAATATTTTTTTCACAACTATAGTTTTACTTGTAATGTAGAAATTATCAAACTTGATATGTGGAAATTGGAAAATTATCAATTTAATCAATCAAACTTGGAACCTGGAGTCTTATCTCTAAGAATGAGTGTTGTTGCCTTTCTTCTGAGTATCCTTCACTCAAGATTACAAGTATTCTCTCCAAACCATCCCTTGTACTAAGAAAATATGCCTCATCGTCCTCTCAGACCTTATATCATTACAGAGATTTCATATAGCTCACATAGAACTAGGAAACCATCCATATCACTTAGAATCCAGAATATGCAGTTGATCTAGTATAAATTGAACTGTGCTACTACCCAATCCTTACAGAGTCTGGGAAATTATTCAGTTTGAGTCAGTTCACACATTGAACTATGCTACTACCTAATCCAAATGGAGTATAGGAAACTATTCATTTTGAGATAGTTCACACGTAGAATTGTTCTACTACCCAATTCAAATGGAGTCTAGGAAATTGCAACTTGCTAGTTCACATAGAATCTGGAAACTATCCCTAGAGCTATTTCTTCTAGTTGGAACACCATACATCCAACCCATAATGATGAAGCATCTTACCATGAGGGTTAGGCGATGTAGTGTGGACACACTACCCATCTATCCCAAGGATAGTAAACACCTCCAACCACACAGGTTGGCCCTCCAGCTTGAAAAGATGGGAAACTCCTCAGCCCCAAAGGATTAACTTATGTTTACCTTGTGCGAGGTCATGATGACTGGTGCCATAGTCAGTAAGGTGCCTATAAATGACCACTCATTGTTTCCACACTTTTCATTCTACTTCCCCAAGAATTGCATATGTGAATTATCACTCCCTCTTATGAGGGATGTCCTTCTGGACCATGCCAGGATTTTCCCTGAAGTACACAAACTTCACCCTTGACAGAAGCTTGTTCAGCACATCTGCTATATTCTCATATATAGAGACATACTGGAGCTTCCTTTCTCCCTTATGCACCATATCTCTGATATAATTGTACATGATCTCGATATTCTTAGACTTGTCATGAAACGCTGAGTTCTCTAACAACTTCACATAACTCTGGTTGTC